>WNLI01212728.1:0-19509 GCA_025802215.1 Wirenia argentea | reverse complement strand
TATAAATTTTGTAGCACTAAAAGAAGAGACGTGTATCTTTAATTTGACGTATTTACCACATATGTACCTCCCATATAATTTGCATAATATGGGCGTGAAATTTGTTCCGGTTTTTGCCGGACACCCTGTATATCATTCTTCTAAAATGTAGAAACAGTACATTATGCTTTGCACTTTGCAATTTATCGAGTGATGGTACGATTTCTTGACAGATACATCATATTCTTAGTGACATAGTTTAAGTGATAACTTTTCAGACCCCGATTTAACAGTATGTATAGTTTTGCTGAAAGCATGACACGCATTTTGACAGAATTATACTTGGATCATTAAGCATCTGCTGAATAGCTAGATATATCGACTTGAACACGTGAGATACTTCTGATTTATTATTTTGATACGTGTGTTTTACATAGTAAATAATATTGTACTAATATATAATCATTATAACTGCGTGTGCTTTTAAAATAATTGTGTGCGTAGCCTACTGTACTGAGAATCGGTATTAGCGAACGCGGATGTCTTGCTGATTATGAAAAATCATATTGTCAAATAATAATTGTGAAATGTTTAAGTAGGCTAATATGCAATAGGCATCAAAGTTAGTTATATTATACATCACATTTTAGATTACACATATGATTTTCTCAATGCTTAATCATATATTTTTTTAAAGTTACTTCTCAATGGCAGAATAATTTTTGTATATATTTTCAGTGGCAGACTTTTTTCAGTTGCAGAATAAGTATAATTTTTACGTGTATCTATAGTCTATACCTATCTTGATACTGTATGCTATGTTTAGTAATTTCAATAAACAATTCCAATACATTCAATTCTTTCTGATCAATAATTATCAGAATTGTGAGGGGTACTACTGTATATATAAGATATTGTCCGATTGATAAAATATTTGGTAGAACCGAAGAACTACCATATCTGAGACGCTGTGCGAAATTGTATGTCATTGTGTTTGTGTAGGTCCATTTCGCTAGGTTTTTCACCAATTCCTAATAATGGTGGTGTGTGCCTGTAACACTCAGAAACGTCACCGAGTATTTAGGTTGCTGGATACTTGTACACCCACAAATGGGAATCGTACTCACCGTATCATACACCCGATGACTTCCACGTATTTCTCAGCTTAAAAATGGGCTTCCTGGATATGTGTTCGCTATAGTGACGATGGCATTATGATTAGAGCGAATGTATGGTTGGACCCGAATGGGTAAACATTGTACAAGTATGGCAGATATTCACACTATCTCTTCTCCAAATGTTCTACGTGAAATGGTAAAGAAAATTAAAAATGGTAAAGAAAATGTTGTGTCATTTTAAGAGGTTACGGTCGAAGATCAACCAGAGGTCAGTTTTCTAGGTAATTGACTTTTATATATACAGTATATGATGTAATTTTTCATGATCTACATAAGGTATCTGGATTGCTTTTAGTAGGTGCGTAGGCAAGTGGCCATACATTCAGAGTTTGTATTTTCAAGGTCAAAGGTCACTTCTCAAGGTCATGGAATGTCATTCAAAATTACACAATATTTGTTGTAACATTTCACGTAGAACATTTCTGGAAGTGTGAATATCTACCCTATACATAGTTCTTGATTTATGACAAAAAATACATGTACAATTTTCCCCGGTTCGGTTCTTTTTTTCAATGGAGTTTATAAGTAATCAACAGAAAAATATACAGTGTGTATCAAAACGGGAAAAATATTTACCTCTGATGAAAAATTGTGGCGGGCCTATATCGTGACATGCGATAATTGTAAAGGCAGGTGCCACAGCTTTCCAAGAAGCAGTTATCAAACAAGAACATCGGATGTGTGATAACGATATGTAAAAGTGCGGTGCGCCATGACTATACGTGATTCTGCGTTGTCCCGTTTGAAATTTGTCTTCCGTTTTTGATAAACTCGATAATGCGCTGGGAAGTATTGGCGTCTACCAGCAACAATCTCCCTCGCTCGGGCTAGTGTCATTTATGTAATTTGGTTTCATATACCCATTGCGTACGTTTATTTTATGTTTTCCTATATTAGAATAATACATTGATAAGAATAAACACGATTATAACTTTTGTAACTTTATTTTGAAATAATTATCAACATTCATAAACCAAGAGCAATAACAGTAAACAAATAACACTTAACAAATGACGCTAGGTTTATGCACATGTATCACTATATATCGTAACATTTTAGATTACAGCAAAAACCTAGTAATTAGAACAGACAAATTGAAATACAATAACAAAAATGTCCACACTCATTGGTACACACACAATGTTCATTATTGGAACCATGTTCACGATTTGCATCAGTCAAATTGAATGTGCATACCACTCCATCGATCGAATAATCTACCACGGCCTCCAAATGGGTTCCTTGGGCGAATCCGAGCGAACATGATGATCGGTAGCGGGTCGTTCCACGCAGAAGACGTCGCGGTAAACTTTGGACGACGCGGAATTCGGAGAGGATGGTGAATCACGATAACCGGTGTAGTTCTTGTTGAAATGTCCACTATTCGGCGTCATTGTGGATGAAGGAGATGGATATGGGGAGAGACGATCTTGTCGATAAACTTCGTTCGTTCGAGGCGAGGATTGGGGCGAGTATCCCGAGTCTGACGAGCTGGTCGGTGATGGCGTTGTGTATCGAACCGCGTCATGTCGTGGCGTAGATGGAATCAGTAGATTTTGCTGATGATGAGTCGGGCTTTGGGTGTACACGGGCGTCAGTTGTGTCGGTACTTGGTTGATCGTTTGAACGCAGTTGTCGAGGTGGCTGCCGAGGCGGTGACGTAACGAGTCACGGACGTGGCCACTGTCGACATAACGGAGAGTCTCCTGAGCGCATTCGCGGAATCCGGCGCGGTAACGGGTCGTGGCGGCGTGGTCGGTTTGTGTGGCGGCTGACAGCTGGGCGTGTTGGACCGAGCGGAGGTGTTTCACTGCCATTTCCAAGACGTCCGCCATATCCAGTTTCAAGGATGTTGAAACCTGAAAATAGATTAGAATAGATTATAATACATTAGTACAGAAGGAAAAATAGGAAAATATGAAGACCCACGACTTAGGTCTAATTGTACACTGATATTGTATTTACACATATTATTGCTCTGTCAACGGTGGCATTACGCATTATTTTATTGTGCGAGATGTCCTGGGCTTACCTTACACAATATGGATTTCAACGGTCCCCCATATCTATATTGACATATTATGTTTGCATTGCAACCTAGTATGTGGTCTAAATATAGCCTACGCACATTTATTCACATTTCAAGCAATAGTTATACCCAAATCTGATTACGATTTTCATGTGAATAGGCCTAATATAAGAACGCTGTCTCGATCTATGCAAATTTAAAACATTCAAGATTGACATTCTAATTACAATAAGTAAACTTACACGATCTTTTTAAAGTAAATCGAACAGATGGACAGATCAGGCCTACAGGTGTATACTGTGTAGTGTACATAATGTTAAAGGAGACTACATTATAATGTAACCCAAAACTCGTAAGGCGGGAGGGTGAATAAAATTGTAAAATTGTAAAACTCTTGCTGAATTGTATTGACATGTTAGATGACTACTTTAGCTCTCAGCTGCCTGTTTTGAGGTAAATTTACTAAGGCTGTACACGGAAAGTAGTGCTCGTGCAGCAACACGAAGGTCATGGCGGTCGTATTCACTGTATATGTCAAAATTTAGACTATGATATACTTACATCCATATTGAAGGCCTGAGACAGGAGAGACTTGATATCGCCGACATGGCTGTTGACGCGGGCTCTACGGCGTTTTTCCATCAGTGGCTTTTTCGTCTGAACATACAAAGGACACATTTGGGTAAATATATATGCTAGAAGTAATTTCAAGGATTTGACACAGTTATTTATATACGAAGTGAGAAATTACAGAGCTTCGCCTGACTATAATGACTAGAATATATGGCTATGACGACTGTACCACCATACGTATGGGATGTACAGAGAGACGGAATGGCTAGACTATACGGCTAGACTATACGGCTAGAATATATGGCTAGACTATACGGCTAGACTATATGGCTAGACTATACGGCTAGACTATACGGCTAGACTATACGGCTAGACTATACGGCTAGACTATACGGCTAGACTATACGGCTAGACTCTACGGCTCTATTGTATACTATATGGCTAGACTATGCGACTCGACTATACGCCTAGAATAAATTAATAAAATGAATCAAATCATTCTTACCTTTCTAAGCATGTCCTTTGATGGTCCCTTTTCTTGTCGGGAACTGCATCGTCGCATTGACTCAGACATCGTTTCTCAAAAAAACTTAAGAATATTTTCACAAAATTACTCGGAGTAAATGATTGTACAAAATTGCTAGCTCGATAAAAAATTCCAAACCAATAATTAGATTCAATTTCCACAAGTTGAATCATGCGAAGTGAACGCGTTGGTTGTCGAAGTGACGATGAACGCAAATTCTGATGCTCAGGTATTTATGGTGACCAGCGCATGCCAACACGCGCTGCGAACGGCAAGGTGGGAACGGTGGGATTTCATTGGTTGATGGATAGTTGTCATCACTGCTGAGTCCTCTTCAGTGTGATTGAACATCTTGAAATCGGTCACACCAGTTCAATAGTTCAATAACTTGTCAAATGACGATTCTGATAAACTATAAATTATTAATGGGTTGTTTGTTTTGGTATTTGGGAAACTGTTAAAGTGTGAGTACATTGTTATAATATTATGCGTGGCGTGTCACCACATCTCATGGTAACCGTGACAGTCTAATAATTGTTGCAATAATTTTCTGGCAGTTTGGCGTTTTGTTCATTATTGTCACTCGATTAACACTAAATCATACGTATATGATATAGCGGACTAGCGGACGAATAGTCATTTCTGGGGTTTGTAATCGGGCCAGTCAACACCGCATTGAGAGATAGGCTGATTTGGGGATAATCCATCCTCTGACAGATTGACATTAGTTTATCATAATCAATCAATCATTCTATCGATCTGATCAATCAACCAAAAGTGGTAATGTAGCAAAGAAAAAAAATGTGACAAGGTTGGCAAGTGCGAGATGCTGACAATGTGCGAAAAGTACCAAGTGGTGGTTATGTGCCAACAGTTTCAAATGTTTACAGTCCCAAAATGTTGGAAATGGGCCAAATATGCAAGATACAAGATACAAGATTTTATTGGTAAAGCCCTATACACTAGGGTATACAATACAATATGTACAATAAATTCATTTTTACACTAATAATGATACAATACATAATGTATAATAGTAGGCTATTCGTCTCTACACATTATTGTAAAACTTCCGGTTAAATTAAAATGACACGATGTGGTTACTACCTGATAGGAATAATCTTGACCAACAGAGCCGAACAGGAACACCAACATAGACATAAGAAAACCCGACGATATTGTTTTACAATAAATTTTCTTTGAATATTAATCTGCATAATGACATATTATATATGTATTGTACATAGCCTCTTGTATATTATTTTCTACACAGCTGGAATACATACTATCTCAGCATGGTCTAGTGTGCATAACCCGTCCCGAATACAACCCTCTCAAATTTATATACGAGTCTGACCTCCTGTCTAAACATCAGGTAAGCAATGGTATTAATACTATTATGATATAATAGTGGCCGTCCTCGAACCAGGTGGGTGGGCGTGACTCTAAAGGATCTTCAGAGCTGCAGAATTCATTCTATGGAGGAGGCCGTGAGAAGAGCCTCTGACCGGGCTAATTGGCGGTCTATGGCCCGATGGCTCTCAAAATGGTTAATGATGACGATATAATATAAAGTAGGCTAAATCGGACAACGCTATAACTTTGTGTGCGACTGTGTGTTTATGTATTTGTGGGCTCAGGGTGGTGTAGTGGTCAGCATGTTAGCGACCGCTTCGGATACGGGTTCGTGTCTCGGTGCGACCATTCAACAGGGATTTTTCTCTGACTTTCAAACTCGCATTTAGGAAATCCATGCATGGCAACATGGACAGATTCTGGAAGTGCGGTATACAAATACTTTTTTTTATGTGGCTGCATAATTGTATCTCGGCCTGTATTATGTACCGCAAATGAGAAAAGACAAAAAAATCCTCAGTACCACATTACGATTATAGGTTCAAATCCAAATCCTCAATCTGCCTTTTCCTGTAAACTATTATACCGTATCATCAACATCGTATTATACATGCATCAACATTGATATCAACATTGCATTGTGTATAATCATCGACCTTTTTCAGAATAACATAGAGATAGTGACCAATTGGATGCACAATGACATCAGCGCTACCAAAATCAGGTCAGTTGTGTGTGATTACATGAAGTAATTCCTTAGTAGTGAACTACTTATATCATAAATAAGGCGGAGTAGTGCAAGTGCAACAAGAGCAAGAGGTCCTGGAATCGACCGCAAGTCGTCTCGCGTAGCCGCACCGTTGTGACCCAGTTCTGGTCGCTGTACCGAGTGTGTATTCTTAGATGGAGTAAACATGGGTTGGAGAGTAAGGCTCTGCGATATTTATACAGAACCGGCAGTAGCACAGTCCCATAGTGTAAGCCGACAATTTACAGATAGGGAGATCACTATGGAAATTTCGTGTGAAGCACTACTTTTTCCAAGTACTCCGGTTTCTAGATCCGTTAGTTGTTAAACCATCTAACTTTTGGTCACATTACATATGTGTGTGTTGGACATAGGGCGCAGTGTTAGCTACGACAAAGCCCAATAGGGAACACTCCCTTGAAACGAGTCATGCTTGTATAAATGTCATACTAGGATGTGGATGTATTCCACTCAGGAACAAAACTCTATTATATGTTATTATTCGTAGAGGATTATTATAAAAAATCTGTGCATTTATATACTGCACTTTCAGGATCTGTCCATGTTGCCATGCAGGAATCTCGTAAATGTAGATTTGCAATCCCGGGAAAAATCCCACGAATGGTCCCAGCCTAGGCGTGAACCGGCAGCCGAAGTGCCCGTCGATTGTCAAGAACCGGTGTCCTGACTACTACACCATGAACCAGCAAAATTAAGTTATTACAAGCTGCTCTCATCAAGGATGGACGGGATTGGTCTCTGGTACGGCGATAAACCGATTACGATCCTATGCAGCAGTTGATTTTTATCCATGCAGAAATTAAAATTGGCTTTGACTGCTCTGTGTACTCGTACCAGTCATGTGAGAAAGTGTCCTGTCCAGGCGGTGCAGTGCGGCTTCGGCTGTAGATTGCATTGGTCCACTTTGCACTGCGAACCGGGTTAAGCTCCAGATTCTATTAGCCACTTTGGATACTATGAAGGATTACTTTTTTCGTCAAGGATGGTAGGCCTATGTATACACACACTGGTAACTTATTTTCTTGTTTAACAATTATTATATTAGTAGAGGCTCTAACTGTAGAAAACGGGCCGATTGTTCGAATTTGGCAGATTTTGTTCAAATTTTGCACATATACTAACGATTGGATAGGTACCAAAAACATTGGTATAAACATAATTGCTCTCCCTTTATTTTACGACGTCAAAAAATGACGTCAAAAAAGGTCCATTGTTCTATGCTACCATAGACAGACTAGGAATAGACGTATTAACGCAAAAAATATACACTTTTGCTAAGAACGAGCCATAGAATCCGAATTTCGCAATTTCCTTACGGTCACGTGATAACTTTATGCGCTATAACCAAATGAAAAATTGAGCTAAAAAAATACACAAGTACAGATATCTCGGTTCTCTGTTCATCGATCAAAACAAAATTTGGCACACAGCCAGGTCTTCACATACGTAACAACATAAGATCAGGAGACACTTCGACCGCATGCATTATGACGTCATACTGATGACGTCAGCGGTTACGTTGTTGTGTACTGTATATACGCTGCGTATGGGTAAACACATAAACAAAATAAGTTTTCTCACTAAGTCGGTGTCGTAGAATTCGAATATCGTATTAAAAATTATGTCTCTTTATTTGTTTATACAATAATAAATAATTAGATATATTACAAAAATATAAAATTAATTACTCATCAGTATAAATATATAAGTACTGATATTTTGATTCCCCGTTGGCCGATGTGGATCAAATTCGGAACGCAGCCAGATGTACGCACACGTAACAAAATAGGATCAGGAGACACATGGCCTGATTGCATTCTGACGTCATATTAATGACGTCGACGGTTACGTCGTCGAGTACTATACAGGCGTACTATATGGGTATAAACATAAATAAAATATGTTTTTATACTAAGTCGATGCCGTAGAATTCGAATATCGTATTATAAATCCCGTATACTTATTTATTTATACAACAATAAACTATTACATTCTACTCCCTAACACAAATTAAAACTGCGCGTTATAATTCTGCCACCGATGTAGAAGTTTAACGAAATAATATTGTATAATACGTGTGAGAATGAAAATGACGTCATCGTAATTATGTCTAGGCCTACTAATATTTCTCAAATGTGCATTACTGCTACATAATAAGAATAATATTATTACCTATCCGGTGACCTATATTCTGCCCACCCATAACATGCATAGTTAATATAGGCTACACAGTACCCATGACATCTATCGCATGTTGTAATATTATTTAAATGAAAATGAAATCTGTCCATAAATTATTACTGAAAAAACTAATGGAAACTATATGTACACTCACACAGAGACGGGCGGGTGTCGAGATCAAGGTTTCTTAGCATGCTTCACATAGCCTACCTACTTGGAAACATCATGTTTGCGTTTCAGTGAGAGGACATGTTTAACTTTCTGCACATTCATTCTATTTTGTCAAAACATGACTGGTCAAGTCATTGTAGACTTGTCGGCGTTGTCGCTTTGTGTTTTATGTCAGTGGTTAGTGTAGGCTACACACAGTTTCCGGAAGTTTTGTCAGCCATTTATGGATCGATTTCAATAATCTAAATCTGTGAAATAGGTCATCGGTGTATGGCGCATAGCGCTTCATAGTGTGTCAAGGTCAAATATGTAGGTCTATACTAGGTCATCGGACAGTTTCCAGAGGTTTTATCATACATATTGAACAGTTACATATTTAACACGTAATTATTACGATGACGTCATTTCCATTCGTAGATGACAGTAGGCTATTAGCTACAATAATAGTGGCAGAATTATAACGCGTAGTATTAATTTATGTTTGGGTATTACATATAATGGTTTATTGTGGTATAAATAAATAAGTATACGGGATTTATAATACGATATTCGAATTCTACGACATCGACTTAGTATAAAAACATATTTTATTTATGTTTATACCCATATAGTACGTATGTACAGTACACGACGACGTAACCGTCGACGTCATTAATATGACGGCATAATGCAATCAGCCCATGTGTCTCCTGATCCTATTTTGTTACGTATGCGTACATCTGACTGAGTTCCGAATTTGATCCACATCGGCCAACGGGGAAGCAAGATATCAGTACTTATATATTTATACTGATGAGTAATTAATTTTATATTTTAGTAGTATATCTAATTATTTATTATTGTATAAACAAATAAAGATACATACTTTTTAATACGATATTCCAATTCTACGACACAGACTTAGTAAGAAAACATATTTTGTTTGTGTGTTTACCCATATGGAACGTATATACAGTCCACAACAACGTAACCGTCGACGTCACCAGTATGACGTCATAATGCATGCGGTCGAAGTGTCTCCTGATCTTATTTTGTTACGTATGTGAAGACCTGGCTGTGTGCCAAATTTTATCGCCATCGGTCAGCAGGGAACCAAGATATCCGTACTTATGTATTTTTTTAGCTCAATATTTCATTACGTTATAGCGCATAAAGTTGTCACGTGACCGAAACAAAATTGCGAAATTCGGATTCTATGGCCCTTTCTTAGTAAAAATGTAAATTTGTGATTTAATACGTCTATTCCTAGACTGTCTACGGTAGCACAGAACAACGGACCTTTTTCGACGTCATTTTTTGACGTCGTAAAATAAAGGGAGAGCAATTCGGTGTACACCAATGTTTTTGGTGCCTAATCATTAGTGCTTGTACAAAATTTGAACAAAATCTGCCAAATTCGAACAATAATGCAATAAGAGCCTCTACTATAATGAAAGATACAGCATCGAGGAAGGGAATATACAAATATCATGTTCACGTCCGGACGTGGTATTTTGATTGAACGTTCGTTCATTTTACACGGTACGCGTGGACATACTGTCAGTATGAGAGATTCGTAGAGTCTGACTTCTGTGCCTAAACCTTCTATTGACTGATAAGATTTGTTGTCGCTGCCAAAACAGCGATTCCAAACAGATGTGTGAGCTTCACTTGTTTGGTGGCTAAATTGAGCGTCTGGGGACTGCATGGTAGTAAGTAGCTTTGTCACCAATTCTGCGACTTATTTCCGCTGTCGTGCATTGAGGAAGGGAAGATACAAATATCAAGTTCACGTCCGGCCGTTTTCTGAGTAGCCTATTCTGATTGAATTGAACGTTCGTTCATTTTACACGCGTGGACATACAGTACTGTTGCAGTGTTGGCCACGAAAAGGTCCATTGGGGTCATTGTAGTGTGGGTGTGTGCTACTCAAACCGAATGCTCAGCTGTGTGTTCTTATGTCACCTCCTATCACACGGTGGCGTCATGTAGGCTACACTGTACATACCTATACAATATCGTCATATTTAATGTCGATTGGTCATTGATGTATAGTATACGGTACATCAATGACAAATCGACATTAAATATGACGAGAGATCATCATTTGGTACCAGAGTTGTTTGATTTAAATCAATTGATTTAAATCACCGATTTAAATCACGATTTAAATCACTTGAAAAAAAATCGATTTTTTTGATTTTTATTAAAAAATTATATTTAAAGTCATATTACATGTATTATTATTTACTTATTTACTTTCTTTATCTATTAGAATGACTCTAGATAATACATATTACTATTTTGTCATTAAATAATTTATATTGCGTATTTTGAAGTGTTACTTTGAAAAACTGACAAATTTATGTATGATGACATTTCAAAATTACATACATAGTCATTCCCTATGGTGAAATGACCTAAAGTAAACTTATCTGCTGCAAAATTACCTGTGGCGATATTATCGCACACCATTTATGACTGCCTCCTTCATGGAATGCATACTGCAGTTCCGTAGACCCCACCTGGTTCGAGATTGGTCCCGAAAGTGAGATAGAGAGCCATCTGTCCATAGTCCAATCCAGGATTCGCCTCATTCGTAGGACCGTAACACGTGTCCTAGGTAGACTACCGCAGTTGTGTTCTCCAAACCAAGTTGGAGATACGAGTTTAGTTAGAACTATGTAGACTTGTAGAGCCTCTTCTTAGAATTCAAGTACGGTACTATTATAGATTGTAATTGATTGTAAAATATGTAATTCCTTGTTTCTCGGGAAGTCACACATCTATAGCTCAGTTGGTAGAGCATCTGACAGGGAATAAAACGCTACAGGTTCGGATCCCACTAGGCATTGATTTTTTGCAGTCAAATTTAATATGATTAATCATACACTGTAAAAAGTAAATTCTTCAGAGCCAGAGCAGCCCATAGAGCAGGAGCTTAACCATGTTTCTGTAGTGCTAAGCGGATGAGTGTAGTCAAAACTACACCCCCTGGATAGGACACTAGTCTATCGCAGGTTACTTTCCGACTGTCTCGCGTGGCTGACTGGCTGGTGCGCGGAGCAAAGTCTACCCAATTTTAATTTCTGGGTAAAAATTGATGGCACATGTGGGAATTATACACTGTAGAGTATGCAAAATAATTTATTTATGTAACTGTAGGCTGGTTGTTATTATCGCCATGGTAAGGATCCTCTTTTGCAGTGATCACTGATGCGTTTCAAAACTGATGCCATAATCATTATAACCCAATATCATTGCAATGTCACAGGGCCGGGCGACACAGAACATACCCACGCTGAGAGAACAAATTCAGACACTAGCCAGGAAAAACAGGTGGGACTCTTACAAATATTATTCAATTTTGACAAGAGAATGCTACTATTTTGAAAACTGCGTAGTATTATTGTACATTAATGTTGACATGCTCCCATTAAATCATAATAGTGTAAATAACAGTGCGCTGCTGTAAATTGGTATCAAAATTGTCACTTGTTAATTGTGTCCTCCATTGATTCTTCTGTGCCATATTACAAGTATCAACATAGGTTTACACGAGGTAGCTCTTGCCAGTTTCCATCAGCAATTTGGCAACCGATGATGATGAATAACAACGTGCAAAAATGCTGATTGTCGATAATCAGTATTCACAACTTTTGCTGTACGCATCACTTTTGAGACGACATTTTGATGAACCAAAAATATAGACACAGAAAAAATTTACTGATTTTGACATTGTAGGCCCCACAGTGTAGTGGTGAGTACCGCGGCTTTTCGCACGAGAGGTCACTGGTTCGGACCCAGCAAAAATAAGATATTTTTTTCCAGGCTTCTCTGTATAATTACGGTAGTCGTAGCCCATTTTTAGCTCATAATTGATAAAATACAAACGTAAACTGGCAGAATATTTTTCTGTAAGAATGTCATTTTAACCAGAATTGTACATACATCCGTTTGACTCTGGATCGACGATATACAGTATGACCTGCTATTGATTGTTTTCTTTGGTTATTTGCATATAATAACATGTAGGCTACTGTGTATATAAATGTAAAATATGAATATCTAACATAACAAAATATTATTTTTATCCTTTAGACATCGCAAGTGGATGGGATCATGGTAAACTATATACACGTACAGTATTTAACATACATTTATTTAATATTTAACAAACCATATTTCTACTGGCTTTGTGTTTCCTGTTTTAACATGAATTGTGGAATAACAAGCACCTAACACATTTATAACATCATCTATTCAATATTATTTTATTTAATAACAATTAAAATAATCAACTAAAGAAGTGTATTTTAAATTGAATACCATACATACACGGCATACAGTAACAGCTTGGTTTGCGACTAATACATAGCAAAAGTTAAAAAATAACATCTAATGCTAAATTTGCCTGTTTTGGGTTAACGATTGCACATATAACGTTTTAACATTTTTGTATAGTTGAATTAAAGCACTGGTGATGGTATCTTACCAGTATTTAATAACAATATATCGGTACTCGTTTTTCCAATCTATTTTAAAATATAAATTTACTAGATAATGTGCAATACTTTTGGCATGACTGTGGCTACCATTATTATGATCTATATATAGTTCATCATAATTGTAACATACTGATCAAATGATGTAGGGGAGCTATGATTGATTGTTAGTGATTTTTACCGGTCATCAACTATGGTGTAAATTACTCTATTCTGTGACATATTCAATCAATCTTAATTATTACCACATCATTAGCCATTACCTCTGCCGGTCAGCCCCCCCCCCCACCCCCCTCCGCACACTCAAGCATTTGTACGTAGCTTGACGTCATATTATACTAGCATGTACCATTGGATAAATTATACTATGATCCCAAATTTGTAAGGTATTCCAATATTATACTGAATAAATTTAATTGAGTCTGAATTTCAGCCGAACACCCGGTCACAAAACCGCCAGTACTGCCTCGACAACTTTGACCTGTGTGTTCCTGCCAAACACCCAATCGCAAAACTGTCAGTACTGTCTTAACATATTCTTAACAACATGCCGGAGTTTGAATTGTATCGTCTGCAAAAACTTCAAAATTCTGCAGCCCACTCCCAAATCCCACCACATCCAACCCATTCTCTTTGAATTGCATTGGCTTCCCATTGAATGTGGATTGCACACAAGGTCCTTACCACGACATTCAAATGTATCTATGGCTCTGCTCCTATCTATCTACAAGATCTTATCACCGTCCAAACCCCTGCCCCTTTCACCCGCCAATCTCAAAACCTGTGCCTTACTGTTCCTAATACTAAATATGTTTTGTTGACCGAACCTTCTCAGCTGCTCCTAAATGGTTTCACTCACTCCGCCCTGACATCAGATCATGTAATAAACTCACTACCTTCCAATCTTCAGTTAAAACTCATCTCTTTCATGATTTCTCATAGTGAAAATTTCTCAACATCTTTGTACATATTTTTGTCCACTTTTTTGTCTGTTTTATCATTTGTAAATCATTTTGTGTGTATTTTTTCTTCAGCGTCATTTGACGATATTTTTTACTATCAAATCTACGCTTAATAAATGTACGTAGCCTATATGTTATGTTTGACTTGTACGTTTCAGCCGAACACACAATCGCAAAACCGTCAATACTGCCTCGACGACTTTGACTTGCTATGTGTTATCGGGCGTGGAAGCTACGCCAAGGTTCTACAGGTTGAACTCAAGACCACAAAACGCATTTATGCCATGAAAATCATCAAGAAATCTCTCTTTAAAGATGACGACGTTAGTCTTGTGTTAAGCTTGTAAAGTATGTTTGTCTTTATGTTTTCATTATTTAATCTATAAACTTACTTAGGTAGCTTGCGTCGTGTTGCGCTTAGCGTCTCGAGCAAGCATTCTCCACGCGGTTCTGTCGGTGGTTGCGGCCAGTGCCTCTTCTATATGACTGCTATGGGGAGCTGTGTGTCTGCTGTAATCTATAGGTTTGAGAAAATGTAGATCTATTCTTCGGGCGCTTGTTACATTCCAGACCCACATACTTCTTAAAGTTTGTGTTTGTTGCTAAACATTTTCATCCAATGGTAGGCTACATTTGATATTGGCTATGCATCTGTCAGATATGACGTTATGCATTATATGCATAAACAATTAGATGCACAGTGGCGATATCGCATAAGTTTGTGACGTATCAATACACGTTTGGCAATCAAGGAGTTAAACTAATAACATTCCCCGTTAAAGAGCTAAACTGATTATTAACCCCCTCCCCAACAGAATATACAACTGGCATGTAGAAAGCAGACAATATTTCTGACTGAATTATAGACTAATAACCTCACAGTCACATAGTTAAAACAACTGACAATTAACCCTCTCTCCCCAACAGCATGTCATCAAAGCAGACATTCTTACTAATCTAGCAGTCAAAAAAAGAAACGTGCCATCTATATAATAATCAAAAAATGAAAGTGGCGCGTTTCTTTTTTTGACAAGTATAGTATACTCCTTAACTGCCGGCACCTTCAGTGCTATATGTAAATGTGTGCATTTATACCACACTTTCAGAATCTGTCCAGTGTCCATGTTGCCATGCAGGAATCTCACAAATGCGGGTTTGCAAGCCCGGGAAAAATCCCACGAATGGTCGCAGCCTAGGCGTGAACCGGCAGTCGAAGTGCCCGTCGATTGACAGGAACCGGAGTGCTGACCACTACACCATGAGCCATGGCCTTCCAAATTCCAATACATCATTGGCAATCCTAGAGTTTTGTGCCACAATAGCTCAGTTGGGTGCACGCTGGATTTGTAATCCTAAGGTCATGGGTTCGAATCCCGACCAGCGCATATTATTGAGAGATTGTTGCACACATAAATTCAACGTCATTCGCATGAGACGTTATAGTTTTACTGAAAATTAACCCTTATTCTCACAGGATATAGACTGGGTGCAAACCGAGAAGCATGTATTTGAGACCAATAACCTAGCAGTCACATAGTTAAACAACTTACAATTGGTGTAGTATTTGTAGTACTGTAGTAGTATGTGCCGATTGTTTTGTAATCGATACTGACATATTTTAAAGTGGTGCAGTCGCCCTAACAATCAACAATTTACTGTCACAATTCCTGACAGCCGACAAATCGCTCTCACATCGAGATTTAAATTGCAGATATCGCTGCTTTATGAGTATGTATATGTGCTGTATGTACGCGTCGAGGGTGTCTACATGGTATTCATTTCGTGTAGTCTAATCAAAAACATAGATTTCACGCGAAAATATGCCAGTATTATATTGAAAATACGATCGGGACTTTTTCTGCAAACTTAATTTATAAATCGGCGAAGAAAATAGCACCCGTGTGTCGGTTCGCTCATGTTCGACAGGCTTTAGTTTGTTAGTTATGCATAGTGTACAATATGTAATACAGTATTATATAAATGCCCAAAAATACCTAGAATACATGTAGAATATCACACATCCCTGGAACTGTACCTTTAACCACTCCCCACAGGATATAGACTGGGTGCAAACCGAGAAGCATGTATTTGAGACAGCGTCCAACTATCCGTTCCTGGTCGGCCTACATTCCTGCTTTCAGACTCCTAGTAGGTTAGCTAACAATCGTTTTGTTTATTATACATTATACATTATAAACTAAATTATATAGTTTTAAGGTTTTAAACAAATAATTTAACTTTACACACGACTTGAATAAAGTAAAGCTCGCCGAAGCTTTCAAATGACGTCCATCTTTTTCGTCAGCGAATGATGATCGTCGCTAGTCATGTGACGTCTGACTTACATAAGGAATCACGATGGTTCGACCACCGAGTCGCCGAGGCCATTCACATCCGTGCCACCAACCCCACGCTCAATAGGGACAGAGGCCGCCACAATCGCGCCGCCGTCTACACTCGTGTCATCGAATCATGTGACCCTCCCGGCCCGTCGAGCCGGACATCACATGACTAGCGACGATCATCATTCACTGACGAAAAACGATGGACGTCGTTTGAAAGCTTCGGTGAGCTTTACTTTATTCAAGTCGTGTGTAAGGGTAAATAATTTGTTTAAAATGAATAATCCACGACAGTTAAAACTAATGAAACATAAATTATATAGGTTGGTTATGTCCCTTTAGCGTCGTCCTACATTCCTCCTTTCAGACTGCTAGTAGGTTAGCTAACAATCGTTTTGTTTATTATACAAATACAATAATGGCTGAGTGTTTTATTCCTTAGTGGAATACAACCACATCCTAGTGTGGCATGTGTAAGTGCTACTCATTTCAAGGGAGTGCTACCCCAATGGGGATGCCCGTGGCTAGCACTGCAACCTCTGTCCAACACATAGGCTATACCGGAAGTGACCGAAAGTTAGATGTTGTCGTGGTGGGGAAACCGGAGAACCCAGAAGAAAACCACCGGACGTGGGCAGGAATATATCCATATATGTTAGCCTACAATCAAAAGTTAAAACATGAATTCAGTTATTACTTCGGCGCGAGTCTGCGGGAAACCCTGCACTGAGGTACCGAGAACCCCAGCAGGTCCCCTCATTCCAGTGATATATGTCGTAGATACTAAGTACTGTATGGCATATTTGTCAGAAGCTGACACAATATTAGCCCCGATATCGGACCGAGGTATGAGAGCAAATCTGCTTTGGCCAAGGGCAAATCTGTCATGCAGTGCGAGAAGCTCTGTGTACTATTCTATTTATTTTGCGATAACTGGTTGTACAAATTCATGACATAATATTTTGACAGGGCAATATTATGGGGCAAATATGCTGAATTTCGTGGAATAAATTTCGGGTTACTTATTATTTGTGTAGAGGATAATATTATTTAAGATATTTAGAAACGAAAGTGAAACCTCCTCGTCGATCGCCGGTGTAGATCTTGACCTTGTAATCTGGATTGCATAACTGACCCGAGCACAGCATGACTACGCGTTGGTGATTGTTGTTTTACTGAAACAAATACAAGAGTGGTAAGGCGATGACGACATCTCCATGGAAACTGGTTCTACACAACTTGTCAATCAAATGTACTTTAGTATACTCTAGCCTATACTGTAACGTGACATAATATATAAGATTCATTCAGGATCTTGACCACGTTTTGCCGCCTTCACCATTCGTGTCTTCAATCCCACTCGTATACAGCTTGATCACCTGATGCCGCATTGACCACCTGTGGGGGCCTTGACCACTTGTGGGCGCCTTGACCACTTGTGGGAGCCTTGACCACTTGTGGGGGCCTTGTCCACTTATGGTCGCCTTGACCACGTGTGGGGGCCTTGACCACCTGTGGGCGCCTTGACCACGTGTGGGGGCCTTGACCACCTGTGGGCGCCTTGACCACGTGTGGGGGCCTTGACTACTTATGGGCGCCTTGACCACTTGTGGGCACCTTGACCACTTGTGGACACCTTGATCACTTGTGGGGGCCTTGACCACTTATGGGCGCCTTGACCACTTGTGGGGCCTTGACCACTTGTGGCGCCTTGACCACCTGTGGGCGCCTTGACCACTTGTGGGCGCCTTGACCACTTGTGGGCGCCTTGACCACTTGTGAGCTCCTTGACCACTTGTGGGCGCCTTGACCACTTGTGGGCACTTTGACCACTTGTGGACGCCTTGACCACTTGTGGACGCATTGACCACTTGTGGGGGCCTTGACCACTAGTGGGCACCGTGACCACTTGTGGGTGCCTTGACCACTTGTGGGCGCCTTGACCACTTATGGGCGCCTTGACCACTTGTGGGCGCCTTGACCACTTGTGGGCGCCTTGACCACTTGTGACATCTTTGACCACCTGTGGACACCTTGACCACTTGAGACATGTTTGACCACTTGAGACATGTTTGACCACTTGTGGGCACTTTGACGACTTGTGGGCACTTTAACGACTTGTGGGTGTCTCGCGCCTTGACCACTTTGACCACGCATTTGACTAATTTCGTGACAGGTTTGTCCATTTGTATGTGGCCGTCTTGACCATTTGGGCCAGGCTCAATATGTGGCTGCCTTATAGCCACATGAAACTGTCTTGAACGCTTTCACGGAAGGTAGATTGGTTGTGTCTCTTTTGAAGCTATAAATGTGCTGTCTGTATGCTGCCATGTAACCTACAGTTACTGTAGACATAGACATGGTATTGCTTACTTGCTTGTTGAGTCCGATACAGGAAACAGCTAAACCGTATTTATAAGCTACAATAATGCGAGAAGAGCACCGAAGTATAATATACAACGACGGCGAATTATTTTGTACAGTAAGTAGGCTCTTTTATTATATTATCTACATAATAATATCCGCCTAACCTTTGGTCTCAGAAGTAAAAGTGCCACTGATAACTTTCTCAGACTCTGAAACCACGTCCTTGATGTTTTCCGTCAACTCTTCAACCGTCTTGCCAACAATGCGCGGGTTGTTTGGATGACGTCGTTTCGTCGTGGGACCTTCACGCAAATTATTAAAGGAGATTGATTCATTGAACAATCGATCGATCGATATAATAATATACAGGGTGTCTCAGAAAAATATGCCACTCAAAAAGTGGCCACATAGGAAAAAAATTCCACCCTGTATTTTTTGGGGTGTATTATGTAATCAGTTTTTTTTTTTCATTCAAATAATTTAATTAATTTCGTTTTCATCTAATTGATTAATATATCTCCTTTGTCAATCACCAAAATGCTTCCACCCTTCAGATCAATGTCTATGCAAACTTTGCAATGAATCAGCAGCC
>WNLI01212617.1:0-12678 GCA_025802215.1 Wirenia argentea | reverse complement strand
TCCAACATGTCTGCTCTGACTGAAAAAATAAATTCCAGGTGAATCTCAATTTATTTTGGCCACAAAACTCCATCCAGGTTTATAATTTAATAATCTAAACAATCATAGTCCTTAAAAATCAACAATGAACCATACTATGTATTTTTTTAGGCATAGTATCAAAAAATAGCAAACACTTCATCTGCCTACCTCTAGGGGCATAATCTAATTTTTCTACAATTGATGAGCCGGAATGGCTGTGTCAGTGTGTGAAATTTCATCGATGGCTAGGGCCCCTAGGGGTTTTATGGTATATTATGGGCTAATGTGAGAAATCGCCCGTATTTACCTTTTGGTGTATAGGCCTAATGGCTTACAAAATAGAAATGTTTAGTCTGCCGTTACCATCAGGCATCAGCCATTTCAAAATACCGTATGCTGCCAGTACCTCTACTATTTCCAATAATATATAATTGGCATTGATCTTGTCAGCAAATAACAAGAAAATTTTTTTCTCAATCGATCAACCAATTTTGTCATACTAAGTATAAACTAAACCGCCGATTCTGGGGATTCGCCGTGGTGTGCAGTGTATTTGACTATAATGGCGCCTGTCGATGAAGGAAATTTTGGGTACGTGTCCTCTTGATACCGGTAGACTAGCTAGGCCTATAAAATGTGATCAAAATCTTACCTTTACAATATTTTCGCGTCGATTCACTGCTGCGACGTGGAGCGCCGTCCATCCGAGCTCGTGTCGAACATTCAAGTCCACTTTCATGTGTATAAGGCTACCGAGTCCCAGCAGGTTATTGGTTTTGGCATATTGTAGGAGTTTATCGATATTCGCTTGATCACTCGACACACAAAACATTGTTACAGCGATCGAACTACTTAACGTGAGACCGAACATGTACTTTAAAATTCTATTCCTTGTATTTGAGATTTCTCGCAGTATTGGTGTGATAGTTGTTAATTTATATGCGTTATAGACATACAAATAACGACTTGTTGAAGTTGATAATTTCTGAATTTGTTCTTTTCCATAAAACTTGACCAGGCATTGTCTGTTTACCAGATTTTTGCATTGTCCACTAGTCCACTGCTGGGCTGCTCTACAAACACCAATTACGCCTCTCCGAGTCCCAAACATCGTTAATTGTACAGAAATAACAGTATTTCATCAAAAAGTGACAAACTGAAACCGCAACGGTTCACATTTCTTACATCAGCTGTCAAATGTGTGGTTACAGATTCGTCTCCCTTGATGGACACAAAGTGTGTATTTTACCTGGCACTCCAAGACCAAAATAAGTCTTCCCAACCATGATAAAAGGAAGCAACTGACAATTTGGTCAAAATTTACTTTTTTTGTGCACGTACTGTACATCTGTACCAAACATTATATTGTCATCAGCAGTCAGTCCTATCAAGGATAAAATCGGTCTACAAAAGAAAGTAAGTAACATGATCGCATACAAGACTTTCCTATTTATTATACAAAATACTTCACCGGTTTTAATAATTATGCCTATTATCTTACAATTTTTACAAATGTTATATGTTTTAATAACGTATTTGTAATTATGCATATCAGAAAATACTTAGTCAATAAAGTTTTCTCTGTATCTCAAATCGATATAATGTCAATTACTTCCTTTAGTCATGGTTGGAAGAATTTCTACAAAAATTTGAACCATGAATCGAAATTGACTAAAATAAACAACTATATTAATTACAATATATAATTTATTAGTGTACAAAAAATGATGTCATAGTTATGTGATAATAATATACCAGTCAAAAGAGAAAGGCATACCTAAGACATTATTTTAAATTTATACACAAGGTGTAACAATATAAATTTTACTCAATATCACCATGGATTATTAATGCTGGGATTACTACTAGTAGATGATGTTGGTATAGCATTTAGAGATTGTTACTATTCATTCAGCATTGAATGCACTCAGAGATATCAAATTTCGTACAAAAAAATCCAGTTAAAATACTGGTGTTCCGTACTGGGCTATAATATACCAGTGTAAAAGAGGTATTATTGTGAACTCCAAGAATATTCAAAATATTGAAAAAATTGAAATATGAATAAATTGACATTTTTTCCTGAGTATACACAGGTCATGATTGATTATGTATATGTACAGAGTTAATTTGAGTGTAACAGTTATATATGGTCCTGTATACTGTAAACTTTCATTTTCTACAACCATGATAATTATTCATAACAAATTTCAATGGACAAAAACTAACAAAAAAAACTAACAGTTTGATCAAAATAGCATCTAAAAACATACAAAAATAGAACGATTGATATAAGATATGCAAAAATGCAGAAAATATGTAATGCAGTATAAAACAATAACGGAAAATTATCCCTCTACCCATTAAATACACTTTTTTACATATACCACATGCACAGCTTAAACACAGGCGCTAAATGTATAAGATAAGAATAGTAATAACAATGGTCGGCGCATATTAATGCATATAATTTTTGTTTATATTTGTGTTCTTACTCAATTTTTTTCATATTTCATGAGTTTTTATGATTTATAAATTTTAATCATTTCTTTAGTGTTATTTAATTCTATTTACTTAATAATTTTTTTTAGTTAATTACGTTTTCGTAACACAGCAAGGCAAGCTAGAATGATCGTAGCCAACATTGAATATACCCACATAACAACTATACAGACTGTTTCACAAATATGAATTTAATCATATAATAGGATTAATTTATACGTATATACCGAGGATTTTTAATACACTAAACGAAGATATTTAAACCCCACATTTCTAAAAACGTGACAATCCTTGATAGGAATGAAAAACAATTCATGATGTCATTGAATCTTTGAAAGTTCCAGTGACTTTTTACTCTGTTTTTGACTCAAGAAGCGAATTTTGTGATCGATTTTCCTTCTGTATTGCGAGTATTTTATCAAATAATTCTTATTAACATATTTTTATGGGTTATTTCACCTCCCGAACTCATTCCACATACCAAATAATGGAAATTTACCTCTCTTGTAGGGAAACTACCTTTCGTTTTGTGTACTCAAAGACGATGTATTCACTGGAATGACAACTTGTGTACTTCGATGTGTCACTATAATAAAATTAATTCTATTATAAGCATTAGATACATATTTGTGAAACAGTTTGTATACTCATAAGAGCAATACGGCAGGTTTTACACGTCATAGACATATCAATACACTTAATATCATTTTGAATTTTTAATTCAATTCGTATATTGTGAATAAGTTAAGTTAATCTAGATTATTATTTTGTTATTAGTTTAGTATATTATTTGGAATGTGAATCCACACACATCCATCAACAGCCTACTATAATAGCCATAAGAACAAATAACATAATATCACTCCATACATTATATAATTATGTACAAATAAACTAGAAAGCACTACTGATATAGCAATACCATAGCCACAAATAACAACATAGCACTACCCAAGCAATACCATCTTTACGTACATAATTTGAAGTAAAAAATGTGTCATATTGGTTCGTAAAGCACCGAAACCTCTATGATCAGAGATCAGATGCTAACTGATGACCGGCACTTTTTATTTTTGTCTCTGTGAATACATTTTTTATGTTACATAATTTGAGAGTAAATCCACTTTGCAATAGTTAACACCTGACTTAGTGTAATCTGATATTTTATTGCATCAGTAATAATAATCGCAATTTTTGTCTTTTCGGCTAAGCCAAAATTACTTAGACCGCTTCTACAATATGATCAATCATGTCTCCATAAGCCACGATCTTACACAATCGTTTGTAATTTTTTGCAATAATCAAACTTGCACAATTGCTTGATTTAAGGGTTATTTGTGGTCAACTTTACATACGTGTGATCAGTGCCGCGTTTCTAGGGAATAATTACCTTAGTATATAATTTTACAACACTAAGTTATGTATGAAAATAATGAATACAACGTCCCAATAACAAAATATATAATAGGCCTATACATGATCTAATAATTCTAATTGGTCTTCTCAAAATAACTACCTATAAAAATTAAAGAGAAATAAATGCACTGACCTCTAATTCACCAATACACGTTCCATTTCCGCAAAAAAATTCTTCATTCATCGAGTATCGCCTCAATCAGATTTATTTTTCACGTTCTCGACCTTCTTGTTCTCGAGCCTCTGGTCGCGGATAATTTTATCAAACTTTGAGTTGAACGTGAGCATGACGAGGCGAATCACTCCCATGAACAGCACCTGTGTTTGATGAGACATTTTGAAATATAATAAAGTACCACTTGCTAAAACATACCATCTTATCGACTGGGATAATGCGTGAATCGTGGGTCGTGAATCTGTATCTAAAAAACAACCAGTCCCTGGATAAAGAGATTCCCGCAAGTCATGAACAGAGACGAGGGGGTCTTTTAACTCTCAGAAGTTTGGAGCAGCATAATTCCTGCCAAATCATCTCCCTTTGGTAGGAATATCACTACACTGACGTGATGTGTGAACTTCACTCTGACGAGGATGCCCGATGGACATCGAAAACTTAAATATAATTGTTGATGGGTACAGTGGTACCATGCCCAATGAGTAACACGGGATAGTCTACCAAATGCCGCCTAAAATTACACTAATAATTATGAACTTGAAGTTTACCTCAACGACAGTCCAACAAAAGCCGACCGCCGGAGCCGCGCCAGCCGTGAGTATCGTGACGAGTTGGGACTCGCAGCCAACCACTGATAGAAACTTCCCCTTCTGTGAAATGAACACAATAGTAATGTAGCTATAGCCCATACTTTTTAGTAAAAAGGTAAAACTTTGGCGTATCAGCGCGTTTTTGATGCCAAAATAATCAGAAAAATAGTAAAATAAAAATGAACAAGAGTTTACCTCTCTAGAGGTTTTAGAATCTGTTTTATAATCTGTTCCCATTCACTTAGTACATGGCCATTTTGTTGTCGGAAAATAATACGACAAAGAAACCAACCCAGGAAACATGACGTCCTTTTTTGGTTAGGCATTGGTTAAGGGCTCATTAAATTCCATTGCTCGTGATAGCGGTCTTGTTCATTCATACCCGAAATCACTTTACCATAAAAATATGTCATGATCCATGGGTGGTTTCTTCGTCGTATTATTTCGAGCGACAAAATGGCCATGTACTATTGAATAGGAACATATTTTAAAATCTTATAAAATCACCATAAATAGAGCATAACCTCTAGAGCGGTAAACTCTTGTTAATTTTTATTTTTTCCCGATTATTTTGACATTAAAAGTACGCTGTTATGTGAAAGTTTTACCTCGATGTATTGTATTTTTCTAAAAGGTATGGCCTATCTCCTATGGACTTGGTAGTGACGGGGCATGATGTGCAGGCTGCAGCTGGTTCAGGTTCAGTTTGACTAGCGTGCCTATACACTGGAGGAGCTCTGCGGTTAGAGAGGCGTGCGGTTGGAGAGGCGGTTGGTCAGTAAGCAGTTTGGCTTCAATTCCCGATCCGCACAATCAGGTAGTGTACATTCGACGGGCATTCAGGATGTCCTCGCAATTATACTGGTCAAAAAAAGAAACGTGCCACTTTCAATATTATATATTTTATAGGTGGTGCGTTTCTTTTTTTGACCAGTATAAGAAATTGACCGATCGGTTTGAAATTTGGCGTGTTATAAAACAACATGCGACCTTGGTATTACAAATCCCACGCTCTACTAACTCGGCTATTCCCGTGACCGGTATACATACAAATTAAATATGTACTAGGTACTCCACCAACCTTTAGGCTGTGCCAGGTTGCGGTATGGGCCAATTGGATTACACCACACTGACTGACAACACACCAGCACCAACACCACACATCCAATACGAGAGACTTGGTGGAATAGCGGGAACGGTGGTAATTCGCACCTTCTGCTTCGGGATGTCATTCTGTACTTTGTGCGTTTTATGTTCTGAAATATAAAGTGACATGTTGTCTATTGATCTGACTGGTAGATGCATTTTATTCAGAGTATACGGTAGTGTGCAATAATTTACCAATACATGACAATTTATTTTATTTTTTCCCCATTATTTCTACGTAAGTCTGACAGATGCTATAATATAGAGTCATACAGTAAGACCAGTAAGCTAGTGTGGCACAGTATATCATGCATAGATATCATAGATCATGTTGTACTAGTGACAATAGCCAGGTCATGAAAGGATAGTTAGGATACAGTATGTCCTGTCGTAGAAGTCATTTAACTTGAATTATCCAATATCCAACAAAGCGTAGAATTAAGACCTATCACATGTCCTATATCCTGTTTAGTTGTTTGAGTTAAACTATCTATACCAAAGCATGGAGTTAGACCCATCACAATGCAATGTCTTTTTCAACTTTTGAAAATATAATTAACCTATGAAACTAACCTAGTGCGTGTGGGGTTCTCGGAGCCGGTCGAAACACTCCTCACGTTATGAGACGTGGCGGGCGCGGCGGCACCATAGATGTTATAATATACTAACTTACCTGCACGGGTAGTATTGCATAAGTAATGAGTCAAATCACAATTCATAAACTCGTAAATACATTTAGTAAATTACAGGTAGCATGTTTACTGACGCTACACTAGTATGTTATTTATTTATCTATTTATTTATCTATTTATTTTAGTAAATAATGTACAGTGATATTGTTGTTTGACATTTGTACATAGTTTGTATATTATGTTTCATTTGTGTGTTGTAAACTTATATACCCACTTATATGGTGACAATAACATGTCATTATTAATTAATATAATATGCTATCATTATGTAATCATAATTATCATTAGTCAGATTACTATATCATCATTTTTAGCGGTAGGCTATGATTTAATGTGGATGTAAGGTGTCTGGATGGTGTTTTCCATCACATGAGGTGGCGAATAATCACAAAATCATAATCACTATTGTACTAAATATCAGTATCATGACAATATTCTACTAAAACATGTTTGTGTGATGTATTAGGCGAACAAACTACTATAGTAAATAGTCTGTCTGTATAGTGCGAGCTGGGGGTAGGGTGAAAAGTTCATAGGCCCACTATGATGCAATGGTGCGGGAAGAATGAAATTGTGTGGGTATTACCTCTGAGAATTAAATATAATGGCGTCCAAAAGCATCAAAATAATTCCAAATATTTTGAAATAGTACATACTACAACATATCAAAAAAATTCATTTTGACTCCAGTCCTGGTTTATCAGTAACAACAAATCTATGTATTCTCATAACAACGTGGACAGAATATTCTGTGTCTCATTTTGTGGTATTTGGATCTGAAAAGGCTCATTTATAGCCTGTGCTTATATTTTTTCAAGTTAAAAATTAATCTTATTTTGCAGTCGAGTAAGAAAAACGTACAAGTGTCACTGCGGAAAGACGTACAAGTCTTCTAGTGGGCTCAAGAACCATACTACCTCACACCACCCCACCACCGAACTTCTCTCTTTACAGGTCATTAATAATTATAATAACCTATTAAGTGCTCTCCTAGACGCCTACAGATCTCGGGTTCAAGCCTGGGCCACGGCAAATGTTTGCGACATTTTCCTGTTCCTGTAGTTCTCTTGGGCAAGGAACTTACCCCTAATTGCCTCCACTAGTTCAGTAGCTAAATTGAGCATCCAGGGACGGGATAGCTTTAGTAGCTTCTTCCCTCTGCCTTCGGATCATGGAAGATTGAAAAATCCTGCCCACGTCCGGTGGTTTTCTGCGGGTACTCCGGTTACTCCCTGTTCATAGCTTGATTGTGCCATAGCCTAGATGTCCCTGTCGATCTATCGTGCATGCAGTTATTTATGTCTGAGTGATCGTAGTCAGTCTACTGACTCAAATATTGATTTTGTAATCTCGGGTTGGATTGGCCAATGACAAATGGGCGGGATTTTTTTTTCAAATGCAGCTACCATACCATATGGCACTAGGCCCAAGCTATGTAAATAGTAGAAGTATCTTGGTGTGTCGTTATGGAAAAGACGCCCCATTTCAAAATATAAGAGTGCTATCCCCTTTTCTCCTTTTACCCCACAAATTGATTTATAAACTTGCATGTTGTCACCACAGGCGCTGTTCCCACCTGCAGTCATCAAAGGCGGTGCTACACCCATAATCACAGCCAATGGGATCCTCTCTAGTGGTCAGGTGATCACTCTCACCCAATCACCGACCTCGCAGCCTCTCACATTGCCCCTCAATAAGGTAGGTATTAGGTATCACACAAACCTAAAGTAAAGTGGTTTCTATACCATTCCGTCTTTTTACATAGTACCATGTCTCGAAGGTGATAGAATTACATATGGTGTCATGAATACTGGGATAGCATCCAGCGCCCTTAACATAGATATACGGTATATACACATACATGATCTTATCAATATCTCAGAGCACAGGTATATCATATACCTGTGCTCTGAGATATTGATAAGATCATGTATGTGTATCATTTACGTCAAGGAGGTTATTGAGTTTGATTTCCATAAATTATGGGTGGGTGTCGGGAAGAGCATCCGACCCATAAAATCAGGGTTAGCGCTACCATGAGCCATTTTAGGAAAATCCTAAAATAAATTAAAAGTGGCTCGAAAAAATTGAAAGTTGCTAATAATTTTATAATGCAAATCAACAAAACTTATACAAATATCATGCAAAAAATAGCCTATTCATGGCCCAGTCATTAAAAGTGGCTACAGTTTTTTGAAAGCTAGGGCTATCCCTGCATAAAATCAACCTTGCTTCAACACTGTCTTCCTCATGGAAGGCCTCCGCCTATTAATAGGGAAAGGGGACGTTAAAGGTGTAGTAGTAGAAGAATTGACGACTGTTTACAACACAGACAGTTACACAGTACTTGCCGAACTTGAATTTCAATGTTACCATGGGACATCAGAATAACAATTCAACTGTGTATTATTATATTAACAAAATAATATCTAAACTTTTATACTACACAACGACTCCCATTTACGTGAGCTTTCGATCGTTTTTTCAAACTGACTGGTTAGTTGTGAATTTGGCAGGAACGGTCAGCCGACATCTTGACTTTTTACCTGATGACATTGGTCCAAACGGCTGGTAGTTGGTATCGCCCCCCCCAATCCCGATTGAGCGAGGGTTTGTTGGCGTGGATGTGTGTAGCCTCCTTCACGCCTCTTTCAAACCAACTCTGTTGCCATGATTTTGCAGTTTTCCATACTGACGGAATGTACTGGGAAGTCAGTATGGATGTGATTGGATACCTCGGTCGTACCGCTCAAGTGTTTGTGACTTTGTGTTCACCGAACCGTGTGTTGACGGAACAGTCTGTTTCGCCTATGTAAGAATCATCGCAATCATCGCACGGATACATTTTCCTTCAATGTTTTGTCTTTCGGTTTTACTAGTAACTACCTAAGGGTGGTTTACGGTTTGAAGTATGACGGGCTATCGTTAGGGTGTCCCAAAAATTCAACTTTTTGGAAATGTTTAAGTGGGAACCTCTAAAATGTGTCACATAGGTCTAAAAACAATTCATGTGAAATTTTATCGCAATTGAATGTGATTTAGGGGTGCCTCAAGGCCTTCAAAGTTTGAGATGTAGGCTAAAAAATAAAAAAACTGTCACATCAAGGGAGATAATCACATATTGATTTAAACATTTAAAGACCGCAATAGTAACTATGATACACAACTATTGTTTGCATACTATTGTGCAAAAATCATTATTCAAATACATACTACACATAATAGGCAGAAATAAATAACCCAAATTATTGGTATCTAATTATATACCATACATTAAAGTGTAAATTTTAGATAAATCAGGAAATTCGCAGACGTTTCACTTGATCAATTTAACTGATGTTATTAATTTAAATTGCAATTTGGGCACAGCAGCACTTGTCTTATGACTGATTACCACCATCCCATTTGGCTGGCAGAAACTAATTGACACCGCTGACACTCAACAAACTGTGAACGATTAGTACTTGACATTCCGTGCAATACGCTGAACTAGTCATGCATCAGGCGTCTATAATTACACATTGTATAATGCCAGTCATAGTCAGTAGTCAGTAACTTGCAGATTTGAATTTAAAAATCAGCAGTAATTTATTGATGCTTTTTGACATCGCCCATTCATCTCATTGCTAGACTACAGGCCTTCGCTGATGAGCCTAATGATGTAGGCCTCATGGTGTAGTGGTCAGTGCCACGGCTTTTCGAACGAGAGGTCGCTGGTTCGAACCCTGCAAAACCCACAGATTTTTTCCCAGGCTTTCCATCCGTCATTTGCGAGATTCTTGCATGTCAACATGGACAGATTCTGAAAGTGCACTATATAAATGCACACATTTATTTTTGTGATGGCATACCAAATGTCAGACTGGAGATGATGCTACGCCATTTGTGGTATCTCACCCGAATTCTTGACACTATCACTGTTCTCTCCTCTCGTTTCATCACAATAAAGAGCAACTCATGCAACATATGACATTATATAGAGGGCTCAATGGCTCAGTTTATATAGTTGGGCTACTGTACACTACAGTCTGCATGCCACAGGATGTGACAACTGACAATCTCTAAGACATTCTTTGAAACCGCCGGACTGGATAGCAGCTTCCTTGGCAAGGCCAGTACCTTCTCCAGAATGTTGAACTCCATCAAAAACATTCAATAACTCTAATCATGCACAGCTTCTGAATACGTGTGTCCTAGCAGGTTGACATATTATTGAACTAAAGTTACAGTAGCAATTCTCATAATATCATGCAAATTTGATATAAATTTGTAGCGCAATGTTTTGCCAATTAGCCTAATTTTTTTGTATGAGTTTGTACTAAAGATTGTATCTAGCATAGTTAACTTATGCCCGGGTGAGTCGCGTCGGACCAAACAAGTGGTCACTGGTCAAGGCTCGCGAATCACTATGTCAAATGACTCGACCATAAGGCCGAGGAGTCAAAGGATTATAAAAATCTAAAGGAGAAATCATTGGAGAACATTGCCTGGGTGGGGAGGGGGAAGTCGCGAAGACTGAAAAACTCCTAACCACATACAACGCTCCCACTAATCCTAGGTACTCGCACGCCTCACGGCCCCTCACTTTATCAATCCCGGCACAGCTCAGGCTCCAGAGTAGTTGAACCACATCGGACCAAGTTAATCCTCAAAGTCTGTGGTACCACTGCCACACAGCCTAATATCTGCATGTCGCATGTGATGTATGGCGTTTTATTTTTTCGATTCTAATATCAGTTAAATTAGTCATGTGCGGCGTCTGCGAATTTCCTGATTTATCTAAAATTGACATATTAATGTATGGTATGTAATTCCCAATAATTAGTGTAATTTATTTCTGACTAGTATGTGTAGTATGTATTTGAATAATGATTTTTGCACAGGCGTATGCAAACAATAGTTATGTATCATACTTTACAACTATTGATGTCTTTTGAATGTTTAAATTAATATGTGATTATTTCCCTTGGTGTGACATTATTTAAAGAGTTTTAGCCTACATCTCAAACTTTGAAGGCCTTGAGGCACCCCTAAATCACTTTCAATTGCGATAAAATTTCACATGAATTGTTTTTAGACCTATGTGACACATTTGAGAGGTTCCCACTTAAACATTTCCAAAAAGTTGAATATTTGGGACACCCTAAGGATTATTTTGCCAACTGATTGGTTACTCTTTCAACTGATTGGTTACCGTTTTGGTTAGGCTTCAAAAATTTTGTTTCAAAGGGTTACTTTCCACCTGCATGCAAAGCTAGTTGAACACAACAGAAATTTGAAATGATTACTGTACAATGTCTCGATATAGTTTGAAAGGTGTATAATAATTGATTGATTTTCTTTCATAAAATTAGCGAATTTCTTGACATGCCAAAATAGTTTTGCATTTTGCTATAGTTCATGGTATTTTTAATTACACAGCTGCAGAATGAAGTATCGGGACCTGAAAAATTGTGAAATTTCCGACTTTTTCATCACTCCAATTCAATAATGTGTGTAAATGCAGAGGAAATTCCTAAGGTGATCATCAATGGTATACGAACTTCAAGAATGCTGGAGCCTGGAAGATGGTGAGGCTACCACAGACATTCTTTTATTTTGTTTGATATAACCCAATGTTCTGTGAGATGATAATATAAAAGTGATGCTAAAAAAGAATTGATCCCAATTTATGATGGTGTCCATAAACATGACCCTGAGTGTCGTTTGATGTTACTCCGCTGCTACCCCCGTGTCCGGTATAGGCTTACAGCTGAGCATATTGGTGACTGAAGTGAGTGGTAATTGGATGATCGTGAGGAGGGACTCGTTCAGTGATTTGATCTGAGGATGAAGATAATCTATGCCATTACATGTCGTTACTCATTACAAATTTGTGGTTTTCTATACCGTCTTTTTACGCATAACTGACTCAAAAGCCGTAGAATACCACCCACCGCCATCCACACACCACCACCCATTGTCATCCACACACCACCACCCACTGCCACACACCACCACCCACCGCCATCCACACACTGCCATCCACACACCACCATCCACACACCACCACCCACTGCCATCAACACACCACCATCCACACACCACCACCCACTGCCATCCACACACCACCACCCACTCCGACCAACACACCGCC
>WNLI01212506.1:0-12679 GCA_025802215.1 Wirenia argentea | reverse complement strand
ACTTATTTAAAATCAACATTTGGGCTTCGTCTAAGTTACACTGAAGGCATTTAGATCATTGTATAGCGTTTCCTTAATTTTTTTTATCGATTTTCCAACAATTATGTCTCTTTAAAACTCAAAATGACCTGTTTCGACGCACACGACGTGTCGTCTTCATCAGAGCTAAGTCCTTTAGACAAAAATAACATCGGGATGCAAGGACACCCTGTCTGGATTATTGCATTTCCTGCAGGACAAGTCTATTATAGGGCCTATACTTTAAGTTTCCCCTAAAATCTCGATTAGGTTTAGTGGGGGTTTTGAGAAATCGAAGATGGTGGTCAAGATGCCGGAGACAAAAAAATATTTACTTGTCGATTTTTCAATTGATATGTCAAATTGAAGCTAATTCTTTCTAGAATGAGAATTTAAAATTTAAGACAAATCGCTAAAGTGGAACCCACTTTATAAAAACACGGAATAAATATGTGTTCGTGTCCGTCATCCTGGCCGCCATCTTGGATTTTTCAAAACTCCCATCGACTTTTTTGCAGAAATTAAAAGTAGACCTACTGTAGATCACTTCTGCAAAAACTTCAATAACCTATACAGGGTATCCGAGCTTCTAAGTGTAATAAAGCAACACATATGGAACTTGCGTTATGGCACATTAAATCATACAAGACCCAGCTGAAAAAAAGGTAAACCGACAGAAAAAAAATATTCACAAGGGAGATCATCGACGCAAATTAATGGAATTGACATACTTTCCCAAATAGAAAATGTTATTGTTGAATTAAATTTATTTCCCCAATGGGTGAAAATGGAAAAATACACGACCAGATATACCACAAACACAACATTAATAAATATTATAACGACTAGGACCTGGTGAAGTTGGTCGAGTATACTAAGGAGCACTCATATCTGCTACATGTGGCGCATTAATCCTTTCAGATACATCACGTACGTATCGCGTTAACAAACACTTTCAACTTATCAGGGTCCACACCTTTATCTATACCATGACCCAAGTTAGCGATGTAATTCTGAGTGCCAAACTTCTCCATCATGTTGGCAACAGCTTCACGAATACTATCACGTGACCCATACAGAGCGCAGGGGTCAAGGTTACCCTGGAGACACTTATCCGTGAGGGTCCGGGCAGTCGCGGGGTCCACAGTCCAGTCTAGGCCAATCACGTCATATTCTGTCCCGTCTAAATCAGCGACCGCGTAATGGGCATCTTTAGCGAACACAATCATTGGAACAATATCTAAACTTTGTTCGCGTAATTTAGACTTGACCCGAGAAGCTATCTGAGCGAGGAAGGGTAGAGAGAACTTGCGGAACATGTCCGCGTCCATCATACCAGCATGGGACTCGAACACTTGTAACATCTGCGCCCCAGCTTTCACCTGACCGACCAGATACTCGACTATGACGTCACAGAGGCGTTGTAGAAGACTTAGTGAGGTTTCAGGGTGAGCGTATAGCCACGATCTGGCGGTACACATAGCGGCTGACGATCCGCCTTCTATCATGTAACTCATCAATGTCCACGGAGCACCGCTGAAACCGATCAGAGGCACTTCGCCGTTCAGCTCGCGTCGCGTGTAACTGATCGCTTGAAACACGTAATCTAAACCGTCCATCACCTTGTCGTTGTCGAAACACAACGATTCAACATCGGCCGGGTCACGTAGCGGTTGTTTGAACACCGGACCCGGAATCATGTCCACCTCCATGCCCAAAGCTATCGGAATCACGAGTATGTCAGAGAAGATGATCGCTGCGTCCATGCCGTACCGCCGTATCGGTTGTAAGGTCACTTCACACGCGACGTTCGGCGTACGGCAAATCTCCAGGAAGGTGTGTTTGGCCTTGACCTCTCTATACTCCGGTAGGTACCGCCCGGCCTGCCGCATCACCCACACCGGTACCCGCTCCGTGTGCTGGCCCCGCGCCGCACGTATCGCCAGGTCGTTCTTCAGTGCTGGAAACTCATTCGCTGTCATATTCAATGCGGGACGATATGTCACGTCACGGAAGATTCGCTGTTGAAAAAAAGGAAATATTATATAATTATTATGCTTTGATATTTGCAACACAAACGTATAATTTTACAAGAAAAATAGATATTGACAAAAACAGTGAAATTATGTGTAAGGTTGGAACTCCGGCGATGCTGATCAGACATGATGTGTTCATTTGCCAAAAGGGCTATCCGTGTATCCTTGCATGGAAACATGTACGATAACCATATCAGTGTACTCAGCTGTAAATGACAGGCTACCGATACATATGGTTTACCATGGCAACATGCGAATTTGAGTTCGCGGAGTACCGTATTGTAAATGGCATGTTATCCCAACTAAAAATGGAAGCATTACTTTCTTAGAAAATTGTGATATATGTACAAGGCCACACACATCACTCGTCTGGCGAATCGAATATGCCTCGATGTAGCTACTTAATTGGAAAAGCACCTAAAACCTCGCTCTCGTAGTGTGGATGGCAATGACGGGAGTGCTATACTCTCTTGGCTGGACAAGGCTATGGGGAACTGTGACGATCAACCCCATATATCCAAAATTTGATGTCAAGGTCGTAATGCTGGTATGTACATACGTAATTTAGTCTAAACTATCTTACTTATTGTATGTAGGCCTAAGTAGTTCAGTAAATACTTACCCAAAATGTATCCAATAAAATTGTTATATAAAGAATAATAATAAAAAATACAGTGCGAATAAACTCTCTGATATCTAAACGTTAATCTACCTAGATATAGTTTTAGGCTATTTGTCTGATGGATATTTTACAATAGCTGATTTATCCTAAAGTCCATGTTAATATTTCCTTATCTTATCGTCAAGGTTCAATATCATCTATTATATGATGTTGTCTGCAGTAATAAAATTGTGGAACATATTAACGGTATTATAGTGGGCTGTGATTCAGATAACAATAAAAGCAATGATATAACGCTGCAGTACACTATAGTTCTGTTAAACTGTGAATCAATTCACTGCTTGATATTATGAAATTGTAAGATATGACATGCAGAGAGACGTGCTCATTTCCAGGTTATCTCGAGAATTTGTTTATCTATCCCATATGTCGTCTTGGTGTAATGAAATACATCATCCATAAAACATTCATAATCAATACACTATAATATATTATGGTCATTTCGCATTCTTATGGCATTGTCCTTATCAGTCATATATTACTGAATATAAAGTTGGTGTGGACCTTACGAAATCGCTATCGAAACAACGACTTGTCTTGGTTTTAACGGTATAGAACAAGGCGTATCACTCTCACATATTCTCGTCCGTCTGTTCATTAATGATCTTCACTCGCGCATCTACTTCTATAGCATATCTACACTTATGCTGACGCCTCAGACTTGCCTATATTGGAATACGCAATGCTGACTGGACGGTGGTTAAAGACATGGTCTTCTCGTTTGGGATTAGGGCGGGGGGGGGAGTGGAGAGAGGAGCTCGAATATAGACACGTCAGCGAGTTATCTGTCTAAAAGAAAACCACGCATTTACAATAATAAGATTTGGGTTTTTTCGACATTCTTATGTCTCCCTAAAAGATATTCACATTTTTAGCAAAATATTTCCTCGCTCTAAGAAACGTGTAAGAAATCAACCACATATTTGTCGGTAGTGTAGGCTTACATGATAATGTGTTTCATTCTGATTGTATGTACTGTATATACATAGAGTTCTCAGTTTCGTGAATCAATGACTTATAATACTGTATATCTGCAAACCCATACTCTTATCAAATATTCTATACTGTACATATACAATAATTATATGAAATAGAATTTTTCTATAGCCTATGTATATCTTGGGTTAGGCTATATACAATTACGGAATACAGACAATGTATGACATTTTCAGTCGATATAAGCCATTACCGGAAAAACTCCGGAAATTGTAAAAATAAAAACGCAACTAAATGCCATGTGGATGTAATTACGTGTAATTGCTTAGAATTGATCCAGTATACACACAGAGAGACGCCACAGTCGGAGGGTTGTCGAACATTGTCGCATCATAATTATGGTTGATTATCGAGACAAAAAAGAAAAGATTCAAGTTGCTGCGGAAACTATGAAACTAAATTAGTGTCGGTTATTGATTGGCAGTCCGTCGCACGTCGGATGTCAGCGAGCGGCGCGAAGATGTGTCGCGATTACTCGGTCGCGCCGCTCTGCATCATCGTCATCGCGTGATGGTGTGAATGTGGCCTAACCTACGGCGGCAGAGGCTGCATTCACACGACGCGGTGCCGCTATAGGCTGCACTGACACCACACCGTGCCGATATAACGCGGATGCTGGTTGAATCATCGATCGCCATAATGACTGTTGATGGTCGTCGAGAAGTCGAGATTGTGTCAAACTTTTCGCAGCCTGTCATTGCGCATGTATTAGTCAAGGAGATAAATGTTTCGACAAGTGATTGTATACATTATGAATTATGATACATCGATGTATATATTTATAATGTTATTGTCTTAATAATTTATGCAATTATAAATTTATAATTTAATCGGTAGCCTATTGTACGATACCCTTTGTTCGTTATTCTCTGTAGACGATACAGGTGGTGGTATACCTCTACTGCAAAGGAATAAATTATACAGTTGTCTAACATAGATTGACATATCTGACAACAGCCGTCTTTTGTCATATTTGATAGAGTGTATATATATCATGGTACATGGAACTGAATATGGATTCCTCGAATAGTTAATGCCATATACATATTAGACTAAAGTGGATACATCATTTAACGTCTCGCAATTAATTTGTACGTAGCTTTAAAAATAAGAAATCCACATGGTGTCTATTGGAATGTGATAAGAACAGGACAACGAGTATACGTCCGTGCGTATATCGAGCATGACGACCTTCCGTATGGAGCGTGACCTTACGTCCCGCCCGATGCCGACCACCACCGATCCAGCCGAGCTCCAGGTCCTCCTATCCACGGACGAGACCTTCCCACGCCGCATCATCCGCCCGCCAGAGCCGCCGCCAGTCATCAAGTCGATCCCGCGCGATCCCGCCGCTACCGCCACCGATACCAACGCCTTCAAGATCGCGCCGCGCGAACCGCCGCAGAACTTTAAAACGTTTTCGCGAGAGTCCCCGACAATCGGCGGCAAAACTCTTCCTCGCGACTCTCCTCACCTCGCGACCAAAACACTTCCACGCGATTCCCCGGACAAACAATACACCAGAGAGAACCAATATTCCGGTGACCGGATACCGTATTTGGGGGATAAACCCTACTCGACGTTAGAAGGTTCGTCGTTTGAACGCGGACTTGATGCGTTGCTCTTCAAACGTAAAATGAACCCATCAGAATACAGCGGGGAGGTTTCCACCATGATCCGACGTCTTCAGAGCGAGGTCGACACCCTCAGGTTGTACATGGACGAACGAAGGAAGGACCACGATAGCTGTATTTATGAGAAAATTGAATCAAAAGCGTCGGATAAATCCGAGTACAAACGTCGTGCTCAGGCTCTGCGGACGGCGTTCGTGTATCAGGCGTCCAGTCGGGGTCTGTACCGGGTGAGATCTCTCCTCGACCCTCAGTATACAGCATGTAAAAAGTAAGTTCACTACATTTATATCTACATATTATTAGTCAAGTTCAAGTTGTGTCACTGAGGCGCATGAGGCATATCCCGCATATGTAGTGTTGGTGCATGGCTTGTCCTTCAACTTCACGCGGGTTGGAGATTACATTTTCGATGATGGCGGTTTTAAATTTGTCTTTGTATAATATTAGAAAGACTTAGTGTGAGGGCAGCTTTGGTAAAATTTTCTTTTTAAAAATCATCATCACATTCATTCATTGAAGAATTAGATCCGCAGTCTCCACATTATAGCTTTCAAGTTTTATAGGAATTCTGCTAGCTTCTTCGCTGACTTCGAGTTATGGAATATTGAAAATGTCATACCAACATCCGGCGGTTTCTCCGAGTCCTCCAGTTTCGCCACCATGCTCTTTCGGTTAATCTGGGTATCTGTTTATCTAACAGGGTTGACGTCGCACAGTACATATAGCCTACCACGGCCAATCAGCGTTGTGACACTCGCACCCTGTGAAGCGTCATTCATTCTTTTATTTAGGCCTATTCATAGATCTATCCATATAGGAGGACTTATTCATTCATCCGTCCATTTTATAAATAATTTTATAGATACGACCCAAATTGTGTCAAAAGAGGACAAAAATTGCGACACTTTTATCAATTTTTGGGACGCTTTTTATAAAACGTTTCGTGTGTAAGAGATAAACAAATCCACTCATTTATGCAAATGATATGCATGGTGTGCAATGTGCACTCTTTTCGTAAATTTTACGGAAAGAGTGTCTAATTTTAACGGATCATGCATGTTGTTCTCCTATATGTATAGAAAAGACCTCGCTTCAATGCGTTTAACATCCATCCATCCATCCACCCACCCATTCATTCACCCGTCAGTTCATTCTACCTGACATACCTCCTTTTATTCATTCATTCATCCGTTCGTTAGTTCATCCGACCAACCAACCATAACCATCCATCCGTAATTAGCGCGGTATATAATCAAATTAGTTCATGCATGATTACATAACTACTTGCATTATCCTGTTACAGGACCATTTTTGATCACCACCACCATCATCATCAACAAGGGAATGTGATAATATTTCGTGTAGTATAGAGCCTATAGCTGATCACGTAACTGCGTACTCGTTAGGGAAGCCACATTACACCTACCGCCAAATTGGCTTCATTGTCAATTTTCTAACGGCGATGTTACGTGACTAAATGGCTTAATCTGCCATATGGCTCATTTTTATGGCTTCCTAATATCGTTATACCTGCCTGTTTACCGGTAGCATCGCGGTACAGAGAAGCCTATTATATTACCCACTATACTAGGTTACATAATACGTTATACATTATTACATTGTCTTTGATAACGTTACTTCAACCGTATTGAATAACTCGGGTATGCAGGTGTCGCCAGAGTCACATAATCACACGCTAATCAACACCATTCGGTACATAAGTGAATCGATAACAAACCTCGCCATCAAACGACATGTCTAAATTATACACAGTCGCAAAAAAATTATTACGAATCATCGAGTTACTGTAATTGTCATCAATTATTAGTAGGTAAAGTCCCACATGAAACAAACAAATCATGGTTTCATAATTATGCAAGCTTGATATGGGTGGAACGACAACGCCACACCACCACAATGTATACGCATACCCACCACACAAACCAACTTCTACAGTTGCATCAACAGAGACATATATGAGGTGGTCACATGAGGTGGTGGGCCTAAATGCACCCGTTTAACGCCAGAGGAAGTACAAGGTTTGGTCATATAGTTCGGCAATCGAACCCGGGATCTGTCGCGCCACACTTAAGCACTTACTTGTGATATTCGGTTCTTGTATGCAGTTTTTTTTTGTGGGGGATTATGGTAACTCGACGAGTTATACAACAGTAGCCTAGCGGTATACTGGGGGCCGGTGCGTTGTCCGCGTGTATTGTACATGTGATGTAGTAGATACTCGACAGTCTCGGCGTCACAATTTCTACCCTTAGGTGTTTCTTGATCACTGAAGTCGAATTACTCTAATAAAATATGCATCGACAGTAATTAGGGGACACGATAAAATGACAGTGTTTGTGGTATACGTAGGTCCACGTCATATAGTAATGGGACTCGACATTATAGCGTTGGAATACTATAGATGTTGGCATGTCTCATAATATTAATATCATCTACGGTTACGATATTATGCGTGGGAAACCCGATGGACATAATATATCTGGGGTATTATGGACCCCCGTGCCATCTGCACTCCTTTGCCGTTTAATTCCAGGCATGTTTTCAAAAATTCTATCTTTCACGACGTTTCGCTAATGCTTTCTCAAAGTGAAGTGATGTAAATTTCTCGTAGACCTACAGTAGTATCTTCATTGCACACAATAATAACATACCAAATATAATATTTGCTAATTTAGCACATATAGGCTACTGTATAAAAGCACACTATAAAATCGAAAACGGTACCAATTAGGCCTACTATTATTAATAACTTCGTTTTTAAAAAGTATTCATGTTGCAATCGATGACTAGATAAATATTATTGCAATGCATTAATTACCTTATTTAAATGGAATCTATTTTTATTTTTTACCGTATTATTTCGTAATTGTTTTATTTTATGCGATAAAGTGCAAAAAGCATTTTTATGGTATCATTAATAATCATGCAGTCGATTGCAATTATCGGCATAGGTTTTGGTGTTGTAATCGATGGGCGGAAGCATTTTGTACAACGCTGTTTTAACCGCATTCAATTTGGAGTCGTGTTATACCCCGTACTCTCGTATTGCAGTATACGTACGTAACGGTATACGTTACCGATATACGGAACGATAATGTCAATACGTACGGGTATATTATCATCACATCACATAGTCGTCTCATACATCGCCGGTATATATCATCACCTATCGTGTCGTACATCCGCCGTATATATCATCACCTATCGTGTCGTACATCCGCCGTATATATCATCACATATCGTGTCGTACATCCGCCGTATATATCATCACATATCGTGTCGTACATCCGCCGTATATATCATCACATATCGTCTCGTACATCGCCGGTATATACTGTATCATCACATATCGTTTCGTACATCGCCGGTATATATCATCACATATCGTCTCATACATCACCGGTATACATCATCACATCAAATATCGTCTCGTATATATCACCGGTAGGCCCCTATACATCGTCATATCACATATCGTCTCGTACATCACCGGTATATCATCGCCTATCGTATCGTACATCGCCAGTATATATCACCACCTATCGTCTCGTACATCGCCGGTATATCATCACACCACATATCGTCTCGTATAATATCGTCAGTCACACCACCTCGTCTCGTATATATCGCCAGTATATATCATCACATATCGTCTTTCATATATCATCCGTATTATCACATAACATATCGTCTCATTTATATCGCCAGTACATATCCACACCACATTATCTTCTCGTACATATCGATGTATCACATCGCCAGAATATAATTATCATAAATATCGTCTCGTGCAGTATATCGTTTCACATATCACCAGCAAGATCGCCATAATAATAATATATCGTCACATTGTCTTGCTCGGGTTTACACCTCGTACCCGTACATTCCACGCCCATATATCAAGACATATCGCCGCATATATCGACGGAACATAATATATGTCGTCAAATATTACGTCGTTATCTTGCGTAACGAGTATATTATATTTCACATATCGTCTCGTATGTTATATCATATCATCGCCATAATATATATGTATTATGTCTTCACACATTTCGCACCATTACGTCGCGTGGTGATCACATTTCCCGCCCATATATCGTCATATATCGTCGCATATATTACAATAACATAATACTATCTCGTTGTCTCATATCGCCCCATTATCTCATGTAATGATCTGTCAGTCGCGTGCCCATCATCCTAAATCTAAACAATCATTTTTCGGCACTAAAACAAATTATTATTTACACAGTGGTATCGATCCGGCAGCTAATTGTCGACCACAATTATCTCTCAATACTAAATTCGTCGCCTCAATAATTGTCGGCAACACGCAACAATAAACCGGCACTAAAACGATGAGTTTGCCGAGGGTACACGATATGGTTTCATAAACCGGTGCCATTAATTACATGCATGTGTGTATACGTGGGTTAATTGTCGTGTTCGATATCATTTTTTGTGGGGGTAATGTACAAGGGGCACTGTGCGGATTGCGCTCCATATAACGTATATGGTATCTAACGCAATAGATCTAATACACAATTTCAAATGAAATTTTCAAATAAAAGAAGATACCGGCACTGAAAAGCCTGAATCAAATGATGCGATATTCCACATGATGACATAGACCTCTTCCAGGACACTTATAATTCAGATACAATAGCCCAGTCTGACTCCTGCCATACATGCATGCATATACCTACTTGTACAACCGGCAAGATGTGTTTGTAAATCGAACTGATATCGAGCGAAATGTACTGTACGTAAAATAGCAATATTATTTTGCCCAAAAAATCGGTCTCTCTGGCCTCTGCGGTCAACAGAATCTGATACTACTCTTGTGTGATGTGAGCAGATCTGATCTTACTTGACCCCAGAACTAAACCGTATTATGAATCCATGCATATATTATACGGATGTGGAATATTACCACGTCTAATCATGACCAGCCTTCCGAATGCTTAATTACGAAAGACGCTAATCAAATTATAGCGAGAAATATGACGATCGTTACGTCCTGAGTAAGCCTATAGTAGTGTCGACTTAGTCAGTGAAACGTGGCGCGAGACCCTCCTCGCACTGGTCCGGCCAAATTAGGTTATTGGTCTGGCATAAAGGCAGACGTAATGTAATTTGTGTGCTCGGTCCGAACGGACAATAATTAAGAGGGACTATAAGTCTCAGTGTAGTGTGAGGCTTTGTCGGTATCGAGTGGGAGATCTGGTGTAAGAATTGGGTGTTCAGAAGATGAATGGCCGTTTATGTCGTTTGTGCCGTTGAGAGGAGACGTGAGTTGACGAAGATTCAACAGTAGGCTATGGAGTCCAGGGGTCCCCAACCTATACGGACCGTGGGCCAATTGTGACCCTTTGACTTTACTATAATGAGGCCCCAAAATGTCTATCAAGAAATTAAAGTTTACTCCCTATTTTTGGAGGAATTGGTATCCATAGAAAAGGGTTTTTTCTTCAATTCTTCCAGCTACAAAATCGTCATGTGCGGCTGTGCGCACATCGTCAATTTTCAATGGTTCCACGCAGCAAAACATGTTCTAAAACCACCCAAAACTCACAAAACATCCAAAGTTTTAATATATCTGACAGAAATCTCCACGCTCTCTTGCTCATAACCCAACAAAATCACATTTTACATGTATGTAAGGCTGAGCTTCTTTCATAGAATCAATTCTGGACTATTTAGTGCGGCCCTTGAGGAGGCTCCCACGGTCGAATGTGACCCCTGGTAGAACACGTTTGGGGCCCCCTGCTATCTATGGGCTGTAAGAATGTGTTGTAAGAATGTGGGATCGGGTATGTATATGAATAGAGAGAATTAACGCGTGTGTCCTATAGAGAGGGGTAAAGTTGAAGAGACTGCTTTGCATGAATTCACTCAGGTTCGCCGACTAATTGCATGTCGCCGTAGATAATGCGCTTGGCTGCCCCATCGCGTGTCTATTTCGTTTGCGTCGTATCGCATTATGTCGCCGAATTGAAGACGCTTTCCCAGACCATGTTGACATTGCCGCTCACTGACTTTGCGTGTCAGTATAACTTAGCGGGTGTTTCACAAAAGCATGTTTGATTGACGATTTGGGTTCCGTAAGGTGCAATCTTTTTGTGACGATTTATGATGCGCTATAATACCGTACTCTCGTCGCCTCCAGCGTATCCTTGTTTTTTCATATAGCATTATCAAAATTATACGTTCCTACGGTATACTGTAAGGAAGTTGGCGAAATATGTGGTCCTCTCACTATAATTTCCTATATATTGGCATATATCACAATTGTATCACATGACATGTCACATGTATAAGTATAATATGATCACAATAAACCTATGCCAGATTCGTGTGGGTGCTGATCCTCCTCTGCTGCTTCGCCCTCCTCACATACCAGATCCGAGATCGAGTCCTCCTCTTCATTAAACATAACTCCAACCCAAAACGTTGCTCCACCACTTCCCCTACTATACACCTAGCCACACAACTGATCCCACCCCAATCCCAACCTCCACGACTATAACTCGCACTGTATCTATAATTACGATATATGTTCACAATAAACCTATGCCAGATTCGTGTGGGTGCTGATCCTGCTCTGCTGCTCCGCCCTCCTAACCTACCAGATCCGTGATCGAGTCCTCCTGTTCCTGAACTACGACTCAGAGACAAGGGTCGAGGTCGCCGTACGGCCACAGCTCGACTTCCCCTCCGTCACTGTGTGCAATCTCAACACATACAGGTCAGTTCATAATTGCATAAAGTTGTACTGTATACGGTGTGTCCTATATTTAGCTTATTTTAGAAGTACCGTGTTTTGTGCCCCATCGATATATTCTAGATGTATTCTCAACTCGTGTATATGCCTATATGTATAGGACTACGAAAGCTAGTGTTTAGTGTCATGCAAGTTCACCGTCTAACCAGACATTTCTCTAACTCAAAACTCAGTAGGCTCCGACACGCGAACTTCAAGCCTTCAAGGGACATGCAATTATAGTAACTATATATGCTGTATATAAAACGTTGCATTTGTAAGACGTGTAAATGTCACACTGTGTCTGGTATATCAAGCTCAGCATCTTAACCTTTAAATTATTCTTGATCTTTACATTAATTTTTCTGTTTCCGCTTAGAATACAGAATGTCACATACAATTTAAAAAGAGTAACTTAACATGGGGCGAACCTTCATGTGCATAGAATGAAAATAAAATTCTAAATCAACTATTCAATAGGGCTAATTTTGACCAACAGAGCTGAACAGGAAGTACTAATATAGAT
>WNLI01212395.1:0-12682 GCA_025802215.1 Wirenia argentea | reverse complement strand
GTGATAATCGTCAGCACTAGTCCTACAATGGAAATACTACAGCCAATGTAGGTTATATGTGTGAGTACTCTCTCATGCTTCTTACCCAACCTGTTCACAGTCACCAGCAGCATCGAGAAACTCGTAAGGTTCGAAGACTGACAAACTGTCTCTCCGCCTTTCCCGGAAACTGTTCGCACGCCGACTGCAGACCAATCGTTGTCATTTTCATCCCAGATCACACATACCACCTTTCGCTTATCTCCGGGTAGTGTGTAGATGAGCACTGGTGAGTCTGTATCGGTGACGACGGCTCCATCCAAACTAACTGATACCACGGTATACACGCTTCTTGTGTTCTTGGGGTAGGACGTGTAAAATAGTTTAGACGTTTTGTATGCTATGACCTTCAATCGGAAGCGATTTTTAGATAGGGTGCTTTTATTAAGTGTTAGCTTCAGACCGTCTTCGAGCGTTTCTTGGTTGTTGACACTAATAGTTGACCTGAATCTCGTGGTAAGATGTATCAATTGGGATGTGTCTCGAACGTCTTGTATTACAACGTTAACGTTTTCTGTTGTAAGTGATATGGACTGGTTTCCTGGTGGGAGTTGAGCGCTCGATGTATAGTTATGTAAAATTGCAATTATTTGATCTCTGATGTTTGTTTCATGCGAGTATATAATCTCGTGAGCTACATCCAATGACAACGAGATAACTAATAACACAGCGTTCGCCACATAAACGTCCACTGAAGCCGAATCGCGATATTCACGCAATATCGAAATCGCCGATTCCAGCTCCCTACCCGTCTTTATCTTAGTTTTTGTTAATTGCTCCAGTTTTTCTATAATACGTTCCTTAGACTCACATCCCGTTGAGATGAGCCGTCCCCACCTGTTTATTGCTACACACGTTCGATCCACGTAACCTCGAAAACATTCTTTCCTTATAGTATTTCCAACTTCAGTTTTTGGATAGAGAAAAGTCGTCGATTTGTAAAACAGTGTAGATTCCATACATACAGCCGCTTGGCAGTTGAATCCATCGTATCCGAAAACACACGAACCCACACATTCTCCGGTTGTGGGGTGACATTTCCCTTTGCAGTTGCAATTAACGCAGGAATGTTTCGTCGAACCGAAGTACGAAAGTCCTGGCTTAAATTCATGTCTACGACAAACCCTCATATTAAACGTACGTGGGTGTTGTGAACAGTTACCGTAATGATAGCATATCGGTAGATAGCTGAATGTTGTTAACCTAGATGTGTTACCAATGAATTCATTCATTGTCACATTGATCTGAAAGTCAGTATCACGTTCCATGTATACATTCAGTTGAGCCATGTGAGTCACGTTGAGGATCACACTTTTGAGATAGAACCCGCTAGATTCCGACTCTGTTACACTGACATTTGGACAGTTCGTTATATCCTCGTCAAAACCACATATTCGTACGCTAAGATCTGTTCTATTATTTTCGTTCAGTTTGATCGATATTTCCCAAATTCCAGGGACGCGTGTACAACATGAGATAATAAAAGATGTATGTGTCTGACCACAATTCTTATCCGGTGCATAGTTTGATAACACCTCTTCATAATAATTGTGACAATGTCTCACCATTTCCGAAATATAATTATCTGTGGAGAAACATGTACGGTTGTAACTGCAATATCCAAACGTATTTACATCTTGCAGGCCCGGATATTGTTTACAGCACACGACTTTGGTGCTGTATGTGCCAACGGTATAACTTTGCGGTGTACTATTGTAGAGCGAGCACCTCTCTTTCATTAGCAACTTCATCTCATTTTCCCCAAATCCCAAATTTGCGTCTGTATTTTTTATTGTTTTATACGAACAAACGTTTGTCTGTCCATCGTTTCCGGAAAAAATCCATATCAAAACTGATAGTAGAGATGTAATAATTTTAAAGTGGACTCCAGTCATCCTGATTCTTGACCTGGGGTAGAGAATACAGTACTGTACAGTGTTTACTGTATACCACGGTTAGTAACATACAAGATAGTAAAGTCGACTTATAGGCAAGGCCTATGACATCGTCATATATAGAGTGTACACTGTACAGCACCAAAAATGTTACCGATTAAAACGTCTATATATTGTGAGCAGTCGGATAGCGGCTATTTTGTAACATATATGATAGTCGTATATAAAGTCGAAGCATCAAGCTGTAGCAGGCCCTACTATACTGTAGGTCTAAAGCTATAGGGTTATACACGTTTTATATTTCATAAACAATGGCAACTCATCCTCTGCAAAATCCGAATACCTGCTCTCAGAAATCTAAAATAAAATATCAGCCATTTTGCGGAATCCTCCAAACACGACAGTTATGAGCCAAGAACAGCTTACAGCTTCTCCCAATGATTAATGATGATTGTGGGCTAAACACAAATAAAAGCAGCCTGTTTTCAGCAATAAAACACACAATCACATTATAATGGACATAACTGTCTTCTATCCAAAACAGAGGACGTTAGACCTGTATCGCATACATTTCACACGACCGCCATTTTATTACCCATACATGCAGCTATGAGCTCGTCGCCATAAATCATACTACTCGTCGCATCATATATTCTGCCATCAAAGTCTGGTAACACCAAGTCGACTATAAAAAATTACCTACGACCGTCTGTGACCTTAAACTTCTGGGGAAAGTTTGGTCAATGATCCACCGTGCGATTCTGTCGGCGTCTATCTGGGAGATAACTCCGCTAATAAACAACAACATTCCTGAATTTAAACTAGTCTGTAAATTCTAAATTTCCAGCCTATGTGCTAGGACTTCGACCATTGTTATCAGTATGAAGATTACGAAGTGTCACCTTACAATGCGACTCTTATAGGCCCCACCTACACATAATATCAACAACCACGGTAGGCCTACTATGCTGTATTTAACGTGAAATATGTACTACTGTATACCGACCGAGTGTACAACGGTTAAATCTAATATGAACTAGTAAAACATAATGAACACTACGTAAAACTTGACTTTTTACGATTTGGAATTATTTGAATCTCCAGGAATCTCAATCGGCAACAACGTATTGCGAAACAATGTGACGTCTGTGTACTGCTGTACTTAAAGGAGTAAACATGGTCAAAAAGCTATATGTTGACAAACGCTATCCTACAATAAGCAACCAATACACTTCACCCGTACTTTTCGCACCGATATGTACGACATGGAACAATAAAAGATGTCTCCAAAAAGTACTGTATTCGGATGAATACTCCTGGAGCTACAGTATAGGATATTAAAAAAATAGTTTGTATTAAAACATAGCGTCATATAACAAGAACCCCGTTTTTAGAATAAGTATGGTTCAGAAAATATATTGGTATACAAACACTAACACATGAATATTTCTGAAATTTAATACCCAATTCCACAATAATACATATCTTCAATTTGAGACCAAACAAAGTCGGTCAAGAAATAGTTGTTACTATTTTTTTATGGCGGCCATTTTGAACGGCATCTTGGATGTCGACCCCTTTGTGAAAAAATCCACGATGTAACATAACCCCCTCTACAATTTTTGTATTTTTTATTACTCTTTACATCCATGGCAATTCATTTCATACATGGGAAAGATGCTATATCTTGGGTGTCTGTATTGCTATTTCGGTAATTTTGTAGTATTTTGAACACAGTAACAGAATAGGCTACATAGAATTATGTAGGAATTATTCAAAATTACTTAGGGACAACTTACACTAAGTACACCAAGGCATACCTATTATGATTTTATTAAAATAATGTTATAGATATCGGTAAAACAAAGATTTTAATGTTATATATCATTGGTATTGGTATACGTGGATATCCCACACTTACTTGTGATAAGATTGCATATTTATATAGCACACATGTGTCACAGTTTGAAATATACACGACATAACATAAGTGTAATGGTCGAGACGTTGGGTCATTTTAGATGTAAATAATTGCCAGAATTGTCACCATCTCCATACGCTATACATGCTGATGCCACGTATCGCCCAAGTGGCAGCTTTGTGGATATTATTGATACCATGAGATACTAGAATGAATTATACACCAAATGGTGAGAAATAGTTAATTAATCCACAACATACTGGTTGATAATAAGACAGAGGCACCACATGACATTGAGTAGCTATATGGAGAGGCTATTGGAGGTTTATGATGGGCTTGGCCGCACATTATTTTGATAAAAATTATACTTTTAATTGATGATTTTATCAAACAAATACGCATATCGATGTACACAGGTTATGAGATAAGTAACACACACTGCTTGTGTATATAATAAGCTAGTTAGACCACATGGACACTGGACAGTCCGTATATTGACCTGCAGCAGGTGCCCGACGTCAAATACTGCGTCCTTTTCGGTCGGATGTCAGGTCTATGTCATTATGGTATAAGTATCCACAATACTCAAGTCCTCAGTAAAATTATTGAAATATGTTCAGAAATGTCTACTATTATGACATTGCATAAGAATATATTGAATAATACTATACCGTATGCCTTCTAACTATGTAATATAGTACTTAAACAGAATTGCCATGGACTTCTCGGACACCCTGTATGTCACTAAACTCTCCCACTCAATTCCTACGCCAATTATGACGTCAAACCAATTGAAAGTACACCATTATAGAAAATCTTAAAAATACTATTAGGCTACCAGTCTTTGGATATACACAGACATAACTATCATACATCACTTATGTAAGTGGAGAGAGCCCCGAAAGGCTGTCCCATTTTCCCTCTTCAGCCTGACCACAGACAAAACTTGAGACAGCCGCATCGATTCGGTGAATTACACGTAATCGATCGGGTCCATTTAGCGTCGGTTAAAGGCTGATTACGGACATTATCCGGGTTGTTACATGCGCCTCGTTCTGGCCGCGGGAGAGGTGATTACCCCGGTCACGCATGCGTCGTGAAGCCATACATGAAACCGTGTAAAATCTCCCCACGGGCCCCATTTGAACCTGAAAATTACATCCATAAACTTCCTTATATATTTTTCTCTTGTCGGATTTTTGGCTGTTTTTGATATAATTTTAGCGTTGTCGACGGCCGCCTATGTCCATATATTGTTGGAATATAGAATAACCTAGCCTATGTGCAATTTATATTTGGAACAGTGCGCGCCGAGAAACTTTTTGGACGCTGTTTAATTTTGTCATGTAGGTTATGCATGAATATCGTGTATCACATACGTATAGGATATATGCCACGATTTATTGTCGATTCCAAGTCGTTACAATGATTTATTCGTGTATTGGGAGGCATGCTAATGTTCAAGTTATTTTTCTTATACGCTTACACGATTAATTATATACATTGCATGTATATATTAATCTCTGGAGTGTTGCGATACGGAAGTTTTGTCGTGGACCTGTGTGTCTGCTAAGATATGCGATCAATAGTCAATAAGCCCCGAAACAAGAATGTCGAGATAGCGGGAATTCACGTGGATTCATATAAAACAATGATAAAATAACTTACTTCGTATAGGCTATAATCAAAATAATTTTATGTTGAAAAATGATAACGTTTTTGTTATAGGCCTATAATACGGTATAGTGCGAGTGAGTTTCTGATTCGACGATCTGTTGTTATGATGTTGTTGTTGTTGTTGTTGTTGTTGTTGTTGTTGTTGTTGTTGTTGTTTTTGTTGTTGTTTTGTTGTTGTTGTTGTTGTTGTTGTTGTTGTTGTTGTTGTTGTTGTTGTTGTTGTTGTTGTTTGCGTTGTTGTTGTTGTTGTTTGCTTATTTCTCGTACGTTTGTTTATTTTATGGATGTGTTGTAGTTTGTTAGTTACGATCTATAGGCCTACTGTAATTGTGGTATATGTCGGTATTACCATGACGTGTAATTCTCGGTGAGGTTGTATGCAGGGCAAATTCAATCTTTTCCCCGCCTACGCCACGCACCATGACAGGAGAGTTACCGAAGTTTTGCGATCGACCGGGAAACACAATCTTCTGGACCGGCGGCCGTCAATCAATAACGTCCCAAATGTGGGTACGGGCACTACTGCGTCACAATCGTAGACGGAACTATGTATGACAGGAATTATCTCATTTATTCAGTCATATATGAATGAATGCCAGGGGTGCTGTAGTGATGAGATGGGTGGGTGGTTCGGCATCCCGCTTCAGCCATATTTCTGGTTGTTTACGTTTCGATTGCCATGGTGTAAAATTTCTCGGTCCTGTTGTCGTCATATTCTTGTGTGAAAACTTTGAACTTGATATGGAGATGATGAATCAATGATGAGATTTGTTTCTTTTATATTCTAAAATAAATTGTTATATATGTTGTCTTCGGTTTTTGTTGCGTCGTACACTACCGCCTAGAGCGGTTATAGGCTAATCCTGGATTGATAGCAATAACACTACAATATCGGTTTAACCGAAACGTCAGACCACACGCACGAAGTTGTGTGCGACGCGTCCGTAACGGAATCAGAGCATTAGTCATGCGTGCGTGTCTCCATGTCTGATGTTATGTAATCCTCAAATCCCACTATAGAATCAACAGTTAGTAGACCTATAGAGTATTATGTGTTGTTGATGCTGGACATTAATAGTTAATAACATTATTCGGTAATGAATTTGTTTCTGTGTTTACGGGATAAAGGACGTGACCCTAATTTGTGTCTCATGAATGTAACGTGCGTGCGTATCGATCGCCACAGTATAATCCAACGGAATCATCAATCGCGCGATCACATACAGGAATCGTTGGCAAAATGACACGATAACGGAAAAGGAAATGCAACAGACTTATATGAACTTTATAAGATATACCATTTGATATACCTACCATTAGTTAATCTCAAATCAGACGGCCGTCATCTGACTACGATATAGACTACGCACAGAAACCATTCTTCGATAGTGAACTCGCAAAATGCGAAACCCATAACCATCAAAAATTGACTATGATACCCATAATACATCTACACGCCATACAGTACATCATCGTATAAATATTATGTGATTGTATCCAACCCACCGATCATGAACCCCGAATCCAATCGGGACATCAATCGGCTGATACTGCATGGTCGTCAAACCACATCAGGAATGATCATCCGATCGCACACCCAAAGTACGATCTTGAACGCCAAGTGATCTTATAATTATGACCGTGTCGTATCATACAGTCATATTCCACAATCGTATACGAAACGAGGTCAATCGTACGTGACAACGGAAAAGTACTGGGACAGTGGGACCCCGAGCTGCAAACTTTATTCAACGCGCCCCGCGCGCCCCCGCACCCCAACCCACCGGGACATCAATCGTGTGATCTTGCCCGACCGCCAAACCCCGCGACAACGACTCCCCGATTGCCCACCGCTTGCCTAGCCACGATTGACAAGATTAGAGTAATGAGGCGGGCATCAAGCGATTTGGCAATAATTTCATTAGCCCAGACGATGCCCACGGAATATTTATACGGCGATTTAATTTGACTTGTAGGACCATCGGTGGACTGGAGTCGGATCGAGGGCTGTACGCGAGGTATAATTTCGGTTCGATGGAGCGGCTGGCTCTACGCGAGTTATCAATAATTTGCGACTAGGTTTTTTAACGAGGAGATTGATAACTGTTGCACGTATATAGTTGCCATAGTATTTTGTGTGACTGATTGGTTATGGCTGATATCACATAGCCTATACGTAATATATGCAGTATGCACGTAAGGTAACCAAATAATTGGAGGCACATACTGAGCCTTTCGGGTAAGATATTATGGATATCGATGCGAATTGTACAGTGTTAGGCTATATATATACAGTGCAATTGGAGGGCATGTAGAAATGGCACTTGCCTTTATTTGATCCTTTTACTGCCACATTAAATTGATTCCATCTTATTCATTCGACTAGTCTAAGTTGGCAGTCAAAGGGAAGTGCATTGGAGCATGCACATTGTCATGTTTTCCTCTAGTCGAGTCCAACCACTGCACTGCAGCGATGTAGTGACGGTTCTTCGCAGCTTTAACCAGAGAGTGTATAGCCTATCATCCCACCGACACAATCTCGATTTCATCAGTTCTTATTATTCCCCCTTTCCAATTTATGCTCATGCTACAAAATTACAACTAAATTTAGTATGCATAACATTAACTTAATTTTATGTCATGTCCTCAACAAGATTTGCGCGTTCAATTCGAATTGCTTTTCCGAGTAAAACGCGTGCAGACGCATCTATTGGGAACTTCATCAAACTTAGCTTGTGTAGCAACTGGCATGACCTAAGTGGGGTTGGACCACTCTCCAAAACGACGAGACGAATGTCTACACACGATATGTACACAAAGGCGACTAATGAATGGACCCTCACGAGTACCCCGCCCTAATTTCGTTTAAGTGTTTTTAGATTGACATTGAGCGAGAATAATCACCATACATTAGCCATAACAAGGTTCGGTGGATGTCCGAGCGAGGGTCTGTTGTCTCGCGTCACGGACACCCCCAACAACCACTTACTCCAATGTTATACCAAGGTCGATTTCGTGCTCATCCGACGTCGACAACCATCACGACCGCCAATCTCACGACCGACGACCATCGCGACCGACAATGACACGACCCGAGCCATTTCGATCTCGCTCCTTAGTTTGTCTTGGCCCACCCAAAGTAAACAGTTCTCCCCATCCCAATCGATTCGCTGAAATTTGTCGAAGTACCAGGCAATTTCGTTCGGCGGAAAATCTGATTATACGCTGGCTTGATGCGACGCAATAAACCGGGAGAAAATTGGACAGTGGGCCGTGCGGAGGCCAGGACGGGCCGTTACATCTTCGGGTGACGTGTATGCGTGTTTGCGTGTTTGTACATGGGATAGCGGGGCTATACACGCGGGCAGCCATGCGCAGGGGGTTTATGCCGATTTGGCGCTCGTTTCGTGCGATTTTTACGCTGATTCTGTGATTTGATTGTCCCTTCCGGATGAATATTTATGGAGTGAAACAAGATAACTTCGCCATAAATTCGCTAACGCCCGATAATGGCTGGTTGATTTAGTCTATAGTAATGTCAAGAATGTCAGAATTTTAGATGCGCACGAAACGATGAGTTTAATCCAAAAAGTGTGACACTCAGGCCTATATTCCACATTTTCTAACCGAGCTCATTGTCATGACCCTGCGAGGAAAGACGTGAGCAGGTCTACAAGCATCGAACGTTCATGCAGACGGCCCTTTACAGTGTATGCCGTATGTAGGTATAAATTACAACAATGAAGCACAGATTTCCGGAGTTTCTATTGTAGGTAATAATTTTGTTGGCTCTGTCACTCTTGTCTTTTTGTTGTTGTTTTGGCTGTTGTTATTTTGTCATCAAGATAGTTTTAGCTGTAGATCTGTTACATGCACAACGATATCATTTACGAAAATCGAATAGGTTAGCCTCAATTATAATAAAACAATCTTGGTTTACTACTGTACATGAAACAGGACAAAATTTAAATGTACGGTTAAACAAATAAAAATCATAAGCCATAACGTAATTTTAAAACATGTTATCTTTTTTTCAAAATTTTCGAATAATTTTGTCCAGTCGATTAGGTTATTCGTGAGCCGAGGCATGTGAACTTTTGAAGTTAGTGATCTACTGTACTGTATTTTTTTACCATAAATGTTTATCGGCTACAGTTTCTGGCGCCATTACATCACTGCCAGTGTTTGTAGAGTTAAAAGTCTGCCTTTTAACGTTTCATTCGTATTAATTGGACGACCAAATCAAAATGAAAACGCATTTGAATAAACTCTACACATCAACAGAAACCTCTGCCCAAGTTACCGGTACCAGATCTCCAGAGCACGTTACAGAAATACATGACGATGATCGAGCCGATTATACCACGTGACCAGTACGAAAGAACCCGGATGCTCGTGGAGGAGTTCGGCAAGGCGGGAGGTCAGGGCGAGGAACTACAGAAGAAACTTCTCGATTTCTCTGAGACATCTGATAACTGGGTACGTACATGTACAGTAAGTATCATTTGGCTAAACAAACGTCATTTCAATATTTCTCACTCAATCGGTTGACCTTCATTCTTCATTTTTAATTCCAGAGGTTGCCTATAACTTACTAATATCTGGACGAGTTATTCATTTCCGACACGATCGCACATAGTGCATGTACACCAACGCTACCGTAAAATATAAAGGCACAGGTAACGGACAGAGAGCTAAGATTCAGTGACCGAAAGTGGTGGAGGGGAAGCCGGGGTACCACAAGAATACCACAGGGCATGATCGGGATTTTTTTTTATCTTGCATGATTGCAAATAGCGGGAAGAAGCCAGCAGAATTCTTAGAAAGCTATACACGTCCCAGATGCCCAAAATGCAGCTACTGAACTATTATATGCAAGCATGAGCAAGTTCCTTGCCCAATAGAATTCCACAGGAAAGTGAAAGACTAAGTTTTCCGCGGTCGATGAGATCACAACGCTACTTTATCGTTCTCCACGTACACGTACACGTGACCTCTTGTATGCACCTATTTGAGCTATAGATACACGACATTATCGTTCACTGAACATATAGGGCATATACTCGATGACCTCACATGTATGTACAGTGCTATAGGCTACAACATTATCGTTCAGCCGTCGTTAATGACTCCAGTCTATACTCCAGGACCTTTCACCACGTCGCGGCCATTATGATGCATCACCCGTGCCTCCCCATCCCCCGTGCCTCGCCAGTCAACGCGCCGTCCCTGCGCGCGAACCCGTAAGAATTTCCAATCTAAATCTGCCCCCAAGCGACGGGTTTTCACGAAAAGTTTGTTAGCGCAATTTTTGCTGTCAGTGTCTCATTTATGCGGCGAATGTTTGATGATGTGGTAATCGCCCGCGAACTACGCCATAATTCGATAATCGGAGCCCGTTTTAAGGATACGATGTACATAATATTTGCATGTGTAATACGGTTCCTATACAATAACATTGTCAACGTGGAATATAATTATTGCCGGTGTGTATTCGCTGATATTTCTAAGCGTATTAGTCTACATATGTCCTGATATTGAATGTCATCGTCACCCGCATGCATGCATGGGGCATAATCTGCTCGAAGGTGCTTGTGTGCATCCACTTGAGTGGCAACATGGGTTCATACTGAGATGAGATTACTTCATAGAGTGTATATTCTTGCGACTTGGGGCCATCTGTGTCATTTGCACTAGAAATTCGGTTGGGGGTTGACCGATTGATTGATTGATTGATCGATTGTTTTTTATTTAATATTGCTCTCTCAGATAATGGATTGGTGGATGGTGGACATGTACATGCGTCTCAAGCTCCCCCTCCCCGTGAACTCTAACCCCGGAATGGTCTTTCCACGGCAACAATTCAAGGACGATAACGACCAACTCAGATTCACAGCCCGACTTATTTCTGGTATCATGGACTACAAAGTCATCATCGACGCGTGAGTGCTTCTTAAGAAAACAATTATTTTATTTTATTAATTTTGTATCAGCTCTACCTACCTATTGACGGTATTTGGCCAAATATTCGCTTTTAAAAGCAAAACAATAATTTATGGAGTGGCGATGGCCCGATCCACGCACAGTACCTATAGGTAACATTTTGATATATTTTCGAAATTTTGATTCGTATCAACTTTTTGGCATCGAAAACGAGGCAATAGGTCAAGGTCGAAAACATTATGCCGACACTTGGACTTTTGAAAAAAAATACGACTGCTTGAAATTCGTCAAAAATTGTCAATGCCATTTCCAATTTCCATGTCTACTGGGTGACTACAGTATATTATTGTAACACTAAACACATTGATGTAAATCTCCTTCTCTAGTCGTTTCCTACCAGTTGACATTGTATTACATATAGACTATGTACACTATGACCGCCTCCTGGGGTTTCTGACTGGATTTTCTCTTCACTTTGAACAATGTCGATAGGGCCTAAAACTCGTATTTCAGTCGATCTTTGCCAGTGGACAGAGCATCGCACCGAGAAAAGGGCCAGCCACTCTGTATGGCCCAGTACTACCGACTTTTCACGTCCTACCGAGTGCCTGGTGTTGACAAAGATTATCTTCTCACTGACACTTGTCAATCAAATGTCATGTCTGAGCCGGAACACATCATCGTTATATGCAATAACCAGGTAGGCTATGTTGGAAATTGAAAATGAGTTGTATCGTATAAAATATCTTTGCCGGGACCACGTAACTCAGTGGCCTAATGGATAAGTGCGCCGTCAATGTCCAATTCAGCCGGAGTTCAATTCCCAGCTGCGGTTTTTTTTATTGAGGAGCAACATAGAGCATGAAAATTGTCTATAACTCTGCAATTCAATGTGTTAAAGTACATACTACGATTACCTTGCCATCATAGGGAAAACATTACGCTGCCGGGACTCGACCCTGGAATCTGTGGTCAGACAGTCGACATGCCGTAAAATTATCATCGAGTAATATGGTGCTTGCACCTCGCGTTATTTGGATAAATTCAAAGTTTCTCCTTCACTCTTCTCAGTACTGTTGCAACCACTATGGTTCACTATACTGTACTATATAGTTACTTCAACAACATAACACCGATATATAGGATACGAGCTGCCGCGTTCAGCCCTAAGACACACGGATTTTATTTGTATGTGTACTGTAACCAT
>WNLI01212284.1:0-12684 GCA_025802215.1 Wirenia argentea | reverse complement strand
TTGAATTAATTTTTACTGACTAAACCCTTTCTGTAGGTCAAAATTACCTTATATGGTCATTGGTGGCAAAGGGCGATGATCGGAACGAAATGTGGTAAATGTACCCTATGCCATGGCTACCGCTAAAATGTGGCGACAAGACATTTTTACAGCAATAATGTCAGTATTCAAGGAGTCTAGACATCGTGTTGCGTCGTACGTGGCAGGAAATGACTTCTTGAGTTACACAGCATTAGCCACTCATCTAGACAGACACGCGACATTATTTCATATCACTTCACTATAAAATTGTGTTGGCATGTCAGTGCAACATCTGTTTGACAATGATAACTGCAAAGTGCATTATCTAATGTGATACATGTTGCATGTCGAGCATTAGCCACTATTAACTGAATCTTTAAACTTCTTTACAGTTAGGAAAAGTGCAGTTATTTTTTATACACGATTAAAGAAGTCATTAGCCTATGTCATTACAATATTATGTTATTAAAATCATTTCTTCAGAATTAATCATGGCAACTATAACTAGCAAGCATGGAATTAGTAAACAGCACCTCTGATCTTTCAAACGTCTTCGAGTTGCTTCAAACTAAGGTGCTGAGATAAATCATAGATGATGGTCCGAATGTGATTATACTATAAAATATTTCTGGATAAGAAGTAATAAAAAAGAGGTCATGGGGAATGACGCATTTCCGCAATAATCAGGAAACACGCGAGAGATAAGCTTGCTATGTCTGACGCCATAACACGTACCCGTGAACTTCACGTATACTTAGGAGCTTAAAAACCCGCGTTGGATTATAATTTCATTCCGTAAATGGGAGAAATGGATGAAAAAATCCGGAACTAGAAAAATATAGACGTATATTATTACTTCGGAAATTAATACCAGGCTTCGTGAACCCGTCCACAATAAAATTATAAACCATCGATATTTGAGCTCATAATGATATACTGTATAGGCGCATGATAGTCGAGATTTGAGGTTATGCAGGTGCATCATACTCGTCCTTTGAGGCCATGCGGATTACAACATAGTAGCGCTTTGAGGTCATGCAGGTGCAGCATAGTCGCGCTTTGACGTCATACTGGTGCAGCATAGTCGCGCTTTGAGGTCACGCTGGTGCATCTAAATCGCGCTTTGACGTCATGCTGACGCGTCATAGCCGCGCTTTGAGCTCCTGTTGATGCATAATAGTCGCGTTTTGAGGTCATGTTGGTGCATCATAGTCGCGGTTTGAGGTCATGCTGGTGCACCATAGTCGGGCTTTGAGGTCATGCTGGTGCGGCATAGTCGCGCTTTGAGGTCAAGCTGGTGTGTCATAGTCGCGCTTTGAAGTCATGCTGGTCTTTTCTGGTGCATGATAGTCGGGCTTAAAATGAAGTCATGTAAGCCCATGATAGTCGCGTTTTGAGCGCATACAGTCGCATGCTAGTAGCGCTTTCAGCTCTCGCAAGCGCATGAGAGATGCGCTTTGAGCTCAGGTGAATGATAGTCGAGCTATGAGCTCACGCAAGCGTACGATAGTCGCGTTATGAGTGCAATCAGTGCATGATAGTGGCGCTTTCAGCTCACGCAAGTGCACGAGAGTTGCACTTTGAGCTCAGGTATATGATTGTCGCACTTTGAGGTCAGGTGGTGCATGATAGTAGCCCTTTCAGCTCACCCAAGCGCATGAAAGTTGCGATCTGATGTCATACTGGTGCAACATATTCGAAATTTTAGGTCATGCTAATGCATGATAGCCGCGCTTCAAATGAGCCCATGCAAGCCCAAGTTAGTTGCGCTTTGAGCTCAGATGCATGATAGTAGCGCGTTCAGCTCTCGCAAGCGCATTAGAGTTGCGCTTTGAACCCAGGTTTATGATAGTCGCGCAGTGAGCTCATGCTCATGCAATTGGATGATAGTAGTGCGATGAGCTCATACCGGTACATGATACTGGCGCTTTCAGCCCAGGAAAGCGTATGAGAATTGCGCTTTGAACTCATGCTGGTATACATGGTAGTAGCCAGTTGAGGTAGGTCATAGTATAGTTTAACATACACATTAGTATCATTTAGGTGCTAACTTCAAGATGTACGCTCTGTACGTAGATATAAGATAAGCGTTTATCTATGGTGTCTGTGATGTATTGTATCAACTAATGGACGTCAAGTGAACTAGTGATGCTTTATGTACTGTAATCTATCCCATATCCATCTGCGTCGACGACATCCCATCTGTTCGTGCTTGTGGCGGAGTGTTACGCGTTGGCCCCGATACAATGTAGATATACGAGCTCGCAGGGTCAAACCACTATCGTTATACGTGAGTTGCTCGTTGGCCCTGGTACATATTATACTAATAAGTATACTAATAAGTATACTAATAAGTATACTAATAAGTATACTAATAAGTATACTAATAAGTATACTAATAAGTATATACGCGGTCGCAGGGTGAACCTACTATCTGTATATATGGAGAGCTGCTCGTTAGACCTTGGTGATAAGAAATCGGGTCAAACAGCCATAATTGCGCAGTGTTGCGCATTGTAACTTGGTCATGTAATATATGGCACAATTCAAACCACCCTCCCAACAATGGATGTTGCACGGACTCTGTACGACGATCCGTATTGCGAAGAGTGACGCGTTGGACTCTGGTCACGTAAGAGATCGCGAGGACATCCATTATGACGCATGGCAGAGTGCATGTTGCGCGCGTTGGACTCTGGTCATAGCTAGGTTGCGGGGATCCAACACATCGTCACTCTTTTGGCAGAGTAGCGAGCATAGGACTCAAGCCCATGTCCAAAAATAGCATGCGTTGTCTTGATATGTTTCTGGCGTGCTTTGTGGTGTTGTTAGACAGGACCTCTCACACAACCACCGCTCGTCCATTACTGCGCCAGTTAGCCACAAGATTAGCATGCGCTAGCGTTGGCATCAGTCGTAGTTTGAACTCACGACCTTCTGAACACTATACATCCTGTCAAATTAATACCGGCACACCTTCCACGATGTCTTGTCCATTTTACCAACTAGATAGGCCTTGCTATAATAGCATTAGCTACGAGTTCCACCTTTATATTGTGTGCCTATAGATAGACTACATATGCCTACTCTATAAAATCGTAATAGCAAGATGAAATACATGTAATCACTCGAAATGGAATCAAGCTGTGTAATACAAAGTTACACGCATAATGAGCATCAGAAATACTCCGAAATAAATTAGACATTCTCTGAAATAATGATGGATGGACAGAAGCAGTATTATAGACTATACCCATTATACCTCGAAGTTGGGTGTGAGTAAAAATAGTACAAGTACAGTATATACTGTATGAGTGTGATCACCGAAATAAAAACTAAGCTATAATAATTAAGGCATTTTATACTTTGAGTAAAAACCTATAATTGTTAAAATCTGATATACCGTAAACAAGACTTAGTAGTGTCTGACATAAACAAGTAGCGCGACTTTTGAACCCATTGCTAATTGTTTAATGAATTTTACTGTTTTATTTATATATTAATAATATACACATCACTCGACCAAATAAGTTCACAGATAATTTGCCTACATGTAGGTGTAACATAAAAATGACATGACACGTATCTTCAGATACCGCGCCGCCATGTACAAGTGCCCACTTCCGGTGTAAGACTGGCGTATGCCTGTCACGTGACCATGTGTGTGACCTTCACCCCGACTGTCTGTATGGAGAGGATGAAGCCAATTGCGGTCAGTTTTTGTTACATGCATCTTAATTGTGCAGTTTTTTTTCAATTGTGATCTTGACCTTTGACGATTTTACATAACCTATGACATCTAGGGATGACGTCACGACATAAGGTCGTACATATTGAATGAGTCATAGGTCAAAGGTCAAGGTCACAATTGAAAAATACATAATCAAGATTTTTGGTAATTTTCAATGTGGTCACATGACCTTGATACGTTGACACTCGACCTTGAAAATATAAATTATGAATGCATGGTCACTTGCTAACTCACATACAAAAAATAATCCATATACCGTATCTAGATCATGAAAAATTACGTCATATCCAAAAAGTCCATTTTCTAGACAAATTTTACCTCTGCTTGACCTTTGACCTTGACCTCAAAAAATGACACAACATTGGCTTTAACATTTCTTGTAGAACAATTTTGTGCAAGAGATATCGTTATGGGTTTCAATATTTCATTATCTGTTTCAAGTAGGTCTGTATACGCATGTTGTTTGTACAGTAGCCTACATGTATGTCCGTATGCTATCGTTGACATCATTATGTCCAGGTAATGGTCACTATTTTCTCTGGATAATCCGTCATAGAAAGCTATACTGTAGAGGCAGTTTATCAAGCTTCTGCAGACACAAACGTAATATATTACGGCTTCTACTTCCGACATAATTGGTTGGAATTGCATCGATTTAGAATTCATCACCCTTGATACTCTAGTTTAGTGTCACGGCTTACTGGTTAATGGATGTATTGCTAGTAGTATATATAAGTAGAAGATTATGGGGTTAAAAAGTCACATAATATACTGTACAGACTGGCTGAGCTTTAAGTTTATGTACACGCACAATGGTATACAACGACGACGACGACAGCGACAGCAGCAGCAACAACAACAACAACGACGATAATGACGACGACAACGACGACAACAGCAACAACAACAACAACAACAACGACGACAACGACAACAACAACAACGACGACGTCGACGACGACAACAACAACGGCAACAACAACAACAACGGCAACAACAACAACCACAACAAAAACAACAACAGCAACAACGAAAGCAACAGCAACAACTGTTACAGCACCAAATGCGGGTTTGCGGTCAGGCGCGAACCCGCTACCGAAGTTCCCGTCGATTAACAGGAACCAGTGTGCTAGCCACTACACCATGAGCCCACAAGGGCCACAACCAGTCGGTAACCACTACCTACATCTGGGTCAACGGAGGCGGTCACGTGAGATGCCTTGCCCAAGGACACCACGAGGAACTCAACAAGTACACGCCATACACAGTTCGGCAACGCGTTACAATCGCGTCACTCTTGCCGTTTTGGGAGGGCTTTTGTACATACTCGTATGGTAATAATTCTATACCGTATAGTTACCTTTACACTAACTATAGACTATTAATTTTGGTCTAATATTTCAACGTGTCATGATTTGCAGACGACATTCCCGCGTACGGTCTGTGTGACTTCGAGAACTCAACATGTGGGTGGCACAACACGGATACCGATGACATTGATTGGACAAGCCATCAAGGACACACCAAGAGTAGCGGCACTGGGCCCAGCTCAGACCACACCGTGAGGGGAGACACAGGTTCCACTTATATGACATGACTTATGATATGATGTGCGACATACGACTTACAATGTTATTATTATTATTTATACATTTTATTCATGAATGTATGCCTAAAAATATACATACGAATAGTCCTAAACAGTATGTTCTACATTAGCCTAATATGTCACAATAAATGTTTCAGAATAACCACGAGTTTGTTAATTGACGACAGTGTCATATTAGTGCACAGTCCTTCTGTCCATGTAGGCTACAATGTTGAATGTGCAATGTCTCGGTTACATAATTTACAAACACAGTCGGTGGATGGCCTATACAAGATACTTTGGTACATAGAAAATTGTGAAGACCGTTATTGTTCCACAAACCCATTTGCCTCCTGCTCTCACCGTACCCCAATCTACTCATGACCCCATCATCCTCACAACCTATAGCAATCGTCTCCTCTCCCTTCAATGAACTGTATGTATAGTTGGCCGCTGAGCTCCAACCTACTGCTTCCATCAGTGATGTGGTGCTACTATATTTTGAGACCCCAAACCATTTTTTGAGTAACCGACCTGCGACTCTATCCAAGAAATCCAGTGACTTCCTATCTATTGAGCCATCTGAAATCATACCTCTAATCCCATATGTTGCAGATGGCAGCACCACCATACATAACATATGCTCCAGTGTTTTTAGTGATACCTTCTTTAGGGGTACGCGAATGGCAACTTTTGCGCACGCTGCTATACCACTTTTCTCTAATTTTACTATGTGCTTCCCACAACCACCCTTCGTCTGAAAAACTACACCTAGATATGTGAATTCAGTGACAACTTCGAGATTTTCCCCATTACATGTAATCACATCTGCTCTAGCTAGTGGTCCCCCTCTTCTGAACTTCATTATTTTGGTTTTAGTACTGTTTATTTTTAGTTCATTTTGGTCACAATATACACATAGACGATCCATAGCGTTCTGTAAATTACCTAAGCTGTAGCTACACATAGCTAAATCGTCAGCATACACTAAGCACGTAATGTCATCTTGCATCAGTACTGCCGGCATGTCTGCCGTGAATAGTGTGTAAAGGTGTGGGGATAGGCACTGGCCTTGAGGTAGGCCTACAGTCTGTGATATTGGGTCACTAAGGACCTGACCTGAAGTAAGTACTTGTACTGTATTTTCACTGAGTAAGGGCCAGAGTGCATGTATGAATGTATATGACATTCCCATGTTCACTAGTTTTTGCATGAGAAAGGTCCTGTTGATCGAATCAAACGCCTTGGAAAAGTCAACGTATGAAACGTATAATGATCTTTTCGGTAAACTGAGGGCTTCATCAACTACCCCTTTGAGTTTAGTTATAGCAGTTTCTGTCGATCTGCCCGAACGAAACCCATGTTGTTCGTCGGGAATGAGATTATGATCCTCTGCCCAAGAGTACAACTTTTGATCCAGTAAGTAACAGTACGTATTCAGCACTCGTGATTGTAGGGCAATACCACGAGCTGAGTTTGGGTCATCTACAGGCCCTTTTCCTTTATACAACGCCAAGAGATAGTACAATCCCCAGATCGTTGGACAGCAGCCGTTTATGAAACATATGTTGAACAAATCAGTCAATGGCTGTAATAATATACCGAGCGCGTTTTTTAGACACTCATTAGTGAGACTGTCGGGTCCTGCTGCTCGATTGTTCTTTCCTCTCAGGAAGGCAATTTCGACGGCACGAAATGAAAACGGCTCGTCGAGAAAAGTGTCAACACGTTCAGGGGAGACTAGCGGTAACACTGGCGTAACCGTAGCTCTGAATAAGTCACTAAAGTGCCTAACCCACGTCTCGGGAGTTACATTGAGGCGGTTGGGCGAGTGTGAGTTATTTTTCCACAGTCTCCACAAACTGTTTACATCGGATTCAGCGTCTTCAATCGCTTTGCGTTCTTGACGGATCTCGAATTCTCGTTTTTTAGACCGTTTAAGTTGTTGGAACTCTCGAACGAGGCGAGCGTGGTCGAGTCGAGTGAGTTCGTTTTTGGTTTGACAGAGACGAGTATACGATTGCTTTGTCTGTTGTTTCAAACTGTAGCATTCACTGTCGAACCATCTTTTTGATTTACGCTTACGTGGTTTTACGGCTGAAGAGAGGATACTGTCCACAATGTAGCCGAACGCGTTAGAAACCGCGGTTGTACAATCTGTATGCGTATTAGTTGTAGAAATCAACGTGTTAAAAATAGAGATATCAAAGTTCTCAATTAGAACCTCAGAGTCTATACGTCGGACCGCCTGCCCACGTGTGGCAGCTTGGATTGGCCGAGACTGTAGGGCGATTTTTACGAGTTGGTGTTTTTTCTCACAAGAAGCATGTGTACTTACGGATACATTGTTAATGTGCTCCTCTGACACGAACGTAAGGTCTATACAACTCGACCCCTGTACACCCGAAAAAGTTATGTCAGACGGGTCTGTGAGGCACACTAGGCCAGAAGATCTCAAGGATTCTGTTAAATCAAGTCCTCTGTCACCATCATCTAGGCGACAGTTATAATCACCAGTTAGTATTAGCGGTCTATCTAGTGGAGCAAACAATGCGAGACATTGGACTAGATCGTCTATTATCTCTTCTACTGGTGTGTGCGGATTGAAATAGGCTCCGATTATTCCAAATTTGTTTGTAGTCAATGCCACTAAATTATCAGATTTGAATAATGTTCTGTGGTTCCATCTATACTTATTTGCTAACCCGATTGAGATACCACCATAAGGTCGTCCATTGTTTCCTTTCTTAGCCGTGACATTTATCCAGCTATGGTCGGCTGTAGATATTTCATTGACACACAACGTCTCAGTGAGCACGATAACGTTATACGATGCAATGTCATGACTGGTTAAAAGCAGAGCTTTCGTCGCTCCCTCAATGTTCCAGGCTAAGATACTAAGGCTATTAGGGGAAGTAACTGTACATTGATTCTTATTTCGGTTATCATTGTTATTAACTGGTATTGAAGTTAGACTAGGTCCACTGCGATAAATATTACAAGTATCTTTATGTTTATCCAACCATCCCTGTTTCACATATTTCTTTTTGCATCCCGGGCATTTGAGCGTACGTTTTCGCCGCCGTGGGCGGTTGTATTTGCGTTTCTTTCTCGCGTGGGTACGTTGTGACTCAGGTTCGGCTAAATTCGTGATTTCTGGGTTTTCGATTATCTCCCTTGGCACGGATTTTGACAGGTCGCGCAAAATTCCAGTTTGTGTATCAGCAGAAGAACTGGGAGCGCTGGGATTGTGCTAGGATGATTCCAGGAGTGTAGCTCCATCGAATGGTATCTGAAACCACCATAAAAGTCATTAGATAAGTGAGCATTCATTGGATTTATTGTAGCTGACATACTTACATTTTCGACAAGACGACAGCCGGCGGCGGCCATCTTGGAACTGACGTGTTATTGGAAGTGACAATGCTTACTGGTGAATCAGTGATGATATCTGTCATATCACTACACTTTCGCTATTGATAATGATTGATTCAATGAATGCTAATTGCATGATTCAATGATTGATGGTAATTATTATACCTTATATGGCATCCATCAGAACCTTCGCCGTACTGTCACCACTTATTTATGGGGAAAATAATGATGTGTATTATGGTCAGGGTATACAAAGGTTATCTTTTTGGCCACATCTAACATGATTTTGTAGCACCCATAATATGGCTTCCACGTGTAGATACAAGTGCAGCTTGTGACATTAATTGGATGTGACATCGTGCCACTACTAACCATATGGCTTTTTGTGTTGTCTCAAAGGGAAGTATTAAGCCAGATCTGTAATGTTGACATTTTACTGGCATATTTTATTTACTAGTTTGTGGGTTACGGTCATGCGGTATTATAAATTACATTATAGGTCAACTAAAAATATGGTCTATATCTTTTTGGAATGGTTCTGTGAATATTTAATGATATTTACGATAAAGTCTCATCATTTTCAACGGTTGTTGAACTTTGTCTCTTCTTTAAATTTCGGATTCTGCGGCCAAGCTGGCCATAAATACTATAAGTATTAAGTACTGGAATATGACCACATCTAATTTTACGTCCAAACTTATCGATGATTTGAGAATGTTGCTAATTGCTATAGAAAAACAGACGCGTGACACTCACTGACCACTTGTCATGTACAAAGTTCCTAACTGGAATTGGGTAAAAATCATCGCAAATATATCAGATAAATATGATAATAATACCAAAACTCTACCAGAATTTGTGGAAATGTCGGTGGCTCGAAGATTTGATGAATTTTCTATCCAAATTGTTGAACCTTTTTACTGTATTGACTATCAAGAATCATTAAAAGTTCTGGGCTGCTCCATAATTTGCCGGAAGAGTTTCATCCAGAGTGGTCAGTTACAACGTGCGTGTGAAGTGACGTTAATAGATTTTGACGTTGTTCGTGATCGTGCATCTTGAATTGTTTGCGAACAGACAGGATGGGACTTTACGATTGTGTATGATCAATGCATGTTATTACACATTGTTTACAGAGATTTCAGCCAAACTCTGCCGTGGATGAATATTCGGGCGAAGGCTCGGCCAGGGACGAAGATTGGATCGAGGTTTCCGTCGAAGTTTCGGCCAGGAACAAATGCCATGTATCGGGGCCCGTTTCGGCCGGGGATATGTACTCCCAAAATTTTGTCGCCGTTTGAGCATCCCCTTATCTTGTGTAAGTTTCCGTTCACCACTGCCCTTTCGCAGAGTCCGACGGTATTCCCCGATGTCCAGTATTCGGTAAAGTGTCCAGAACAATTAAGTCAGACCACTTGATGTACAGTCAGTTGACCACATGTTGCTTGTACAATTTGCATAATTGTCTGCCTAATCTTGATTAGTATGCGATAGGCTGTGCGCTTTGTGGATGTAACATTGACGTGTGTCTGATGTTGACCAGTGATGTGCAATGAGCAGATCTACATTATACTGATTACTGAGTGAGTGTGGGGTGGTTTTTTTACCAAAACTGTTTTGGTAAAATATTGTCAAAACCTGGGTATCGGTAAAGTTTTGCGAGTTGTCTAAACTGTGTATAATTGCAGAAGCTTTTTGGTTCGCTAAAACCATGAAATTCAGCGAAACTTCATTAGTTTTGGTATGGTTTTCATGTAGTTTCTGGAAAATTTACGAGTGTTTTGTATAATAGGGATGGTTTCTGGGATATTGGCACTATGTCATGTCCATTCAGGGTTCAGTGTACTCCGTGTCCCTTCACTTCATAGCCACTTCTCTCCACCGCACACTGGGACATATGATATGGTAACTGATGACCATACTACCTGACGTCCCCTATATTGTACACCATTCCATTTGCTACTGTGTAGCATTGATACCAATAGATGACGTGTCTGATACACACTGAACCGTTTGCCGCTATCCACCACTGATACCAACAATTACCAACACTAATAGCCACTATTGACTCACACCACTGGTCATTTGTGTTATAAGATTACTGCACATCGCATACAATGGTCAGTGTTGACCGAAGCGACATTACGTACGTTAGCGTCGGGTGACTCGCATTGACTGTTACACCACCACCACAATGGTCAATGTCAATCGAGGTAACATCAGTTAGTTAGGGTTGGCCGGAACAGTGATTTTAAAACCGAACCGAAACTTAGCGAACCGAAATGATACAGAGTCGATATTTGGCAGATCGAAACGATACTTGAACTGAACCGATAGCAAAATTATAACCGAAACGATTCCGAACCGATACTACAATGTTATCGAACCGATACTGAAACAGTAAATTAATCAATGCCAAACCAAAAGGTCCGAAACCTTATACAACAAGACTGTATTGTAAATTGTGCAATTTAGAGGGTCCATATTTAGATTGTAATAAATGTTGTTTACTAATCAGTAGGTAACAAGCCAGCGATTTTACCCCAAATAGTTGTTGGGAGGCCCGGTGAATCGGTGAATCGAATATTGATCATTGATATTACGCCCGATCCGAACCGAATAAGCACCTTTTCGGCAAAACCGAACATTGCTAGTGCCGATACGAACTGAAAAAACGTTATATCGGCATAACGAAAAAGATCTCATGCCGATACGAACCGAAAGAAATTTCTGTTTGTTTCGTTTTTTACCGAAACGAAACCCCTGTTTCGGCAACCGATACCGAATTCATATTGGTTCAGGAGCAACCCTACGGCGTTAGCGTCGCGTGACTCGCGCTGACCGCCACAAAACAATAACCGTTTCTGTAGACTGATGTCGCCTTATCGTGTCTCGCAATGATTACATTGGCGCAGAAATACCGCGTGACTTATTCCGGTAATGGCAGAATCTTGTTACGCTGACGACGACGAATAAACGTCGAGTTGTGCTACTTTTGTAATATCTTAACGCCACGGCACATTTTATGATAGTCATGCGGACTCATGGCGGAGTCACTCGAGTGCCCATAGGCCCCATATTGTACCATCACCATGATTTAATACCGACAAAATAACGTGACTATCGCAGCCAACCATATTTTAGGTACTAAAGTAGAAAAGTATGTCGGGTATATTTTATTCCACCGTAAAATATTTTCACCCGACAGCCTTTTACATACCAAGGACGTAGACGTGTGCGAATATTCGTTAAAAAAACAAATTTCGAATAGTTACACTATTCGACTTAGAAAAATATTGTACTATTCGGTCATTACGAATAGTGATTGATGTCTGTAAACAGCTCAGATGTATCAATATTATCAACTCGGCTTTGTTGGACCTGGACAAGTGATGGACATTATAATATTCTACTGGTTTTTTGTTAGTTCTTGATTAGTTTTGACCAAAACTACTATATCAAGGACAATTTTGCAAAAGAACATGAAATGTTAAAAAAATTCACACTGGCTTTTCACACTGTACATCCAATATTTAATAGATGTCCTTGTCCATGTCTGACAACTATTCGTAAACTATGCGAATTCGCGAATAATAGTGGTATTCGAACTGCCATTCGATTCGAAATCAAAAGTCACTATTCGCACATCTCTACAAGGACGTTATGGAGACATAAGCTTCTTTCTGTCTAATCATCTGATCTATGCGACACAAGCATGTTTACTGGCTAGGGCTATCGATGTCTATAACGGTCTAAAATTGCCCAAATGTCGCAGTAGAGGCGTGTGCGATAAGAGTCATAAGATTTGTAATCCAAGGGTTGTGGGTTCGAGTCCCTAACAAAGTTGGTAACATCGGCCTCAGTGGCCTTATGCAGTCTTTTCGCTAGGCATTTATGACGCGGCGGGACGCCGCGTGGCCCTAATTGGACGCCTCAGTGCCCTCATTGT
>WNLI01212174.1:0-12688 GCA_025802215.1 Wirenia argentea | reverse complement strand
ATGTGACAAATATATTATCATGTATTAATTATACTATGTACAACAATGTTAAGTAACTTATAACTCACCCTGTATAAATCGAGGGAAAACAGGAGATACGTCAATTGAGTCTACTCGCTAGATTGCTCGTACATATTTTCATAACATGATTAACTGATAAAGTACTGTACCTTGTTATCAAGAGGATCCCGTAGAAAGCAATCTAATATTTCTGAAAATGGTTAGTAACTCCATGTATTATTAGTATGTACGGTATGGCTGGGGAAGAGATGTACAAGTACATTTTGTAGTACATAAGCTCGATTTCAGTATCGGGAATACTAATATACCTAGTTTAGTTTTCTATGTCAATTGTGTATTTATCGACATGCAAACTTTACTATATATGAAGTCACAGTACTACTTTAACGACGCGTTCTGATTTAATTATTATTCAGTGAGTTTACATATTGTTTGTGTAATTTTATTAATTAGACACAATCTTAATTACGTAGTAACATTTATTTTGTGATGCTGGCGGCAGTGTGGGCGCATGAATGACAGCTTCAGGGAATGTACATGGTAGTGTGAGTGGCTGCGATGAGGTATAGGCTTCTAGCATATACGCGAAAAAAACACCTTACACCAGTATATTCTCCATTATATAGGAATGAGTAATATCTATATTTCTCAAGAAACCATAGCTTATTTTATACTATTTTTATACACGAATACTTTTTATTTCTGTCTGTGTGCGAAATTGTGGAGCACGGTTCAGAATAAAAACGTGGGTACCGTATAGGCTACGTAAAAAATCATTTGTTTTTGTTATTTGGCGCGAGAATGCATGATTATGTAAAATTTAACGTGTAGCCTATATATCTTGTATATTTGGATGCGGATATTAGAATTTAAGAGACAGCATGAAAGCAACATTATTCAGCTTTCAGTAGTTTAAAATTAATTTGTGATCACCCAAGAAATAAAAATACTGTAAGCATTTAAATTAAGTGGTTCTTGGAATAATATGCCATGAAACGAAAAGTGCAAGCTTATCCACGTTTTATTCGGAAGCGCCACGTAGAATTTCAGAGTATAGCAACAGTAATTTTGACGTTATAATGTACCTAAAATATACCGATGAAAATTGTACATTTTTACACCTACATTAGGCGTACCGGTATACATCGAGTCATCGACTGTATGAAGTACGTCTTTGTTTGGAATTTTATTACTCCATCTAGAATATTTTTATTATATCTACTAGAAAGGACTACTCCTACTGATGGCTCTCACGGCGATGGTGGTTTTGGTGGTGGATGCAGGGGCGATTCACGACCGCCGCGGGGAAGACGCCGCTTTCCTCGCAAAGTGGGGGCATGTCTGCATGAGGGAGGGGATGCTGGCAAAGCCAGACAGAAGCGTGAATATCTCGACCCATGCTGTTACCGCCCAGAGGACTATGATAATCAATGCTGCCTTACTGCAGTTGTCAAATATCACTAACTATAGAACATTCTGCGACAATGTCGATTGTGTGAACTACGTGGTTGTTTGACCGTTATTATTCCATCTACATTCCAGAGGATTTATATTTTATTTATGTTTATGCACACAGAAAGGACTACTGCTACTGGTGGCTCTCGTGGCGATGGTGGGTTTGGCGGTGGATGCAGGGGCGATTCAGGACCGCCGCGGGGAACACGCCGCTTCCCTCGCAAAGCGGGGGATATCTGATGGGGAAGTTGCCGCGCGCAGGCAGAAGCGTTTGATTATAGATCAAGGTGATTGTATTCTTGATCATCCTGCATCGGTCTGCTGCGACCTTGGTTACCTGTATTGGTGCTGATGTCCATGGTTAACGCGGCACCCTCGGAGAACATCACACGTATTACGACACCCTCTCTCAAAACAACATTAACATTCATGCCTCTTTATTTTGCGAAGCATTATATATGTGGATTTTTTTTGGTGTACTGTAAAAAGAATCTACTCACTTCAAATACTACGTGTACACAACCTACAATATGATATTTTTGCTTGCACTTACTATCTCAAAATACAGAATATTATAGGGCCATAGGATTGTTTGGTATTGTACTTTTGAGATTAATTGGTTTAAACTTATGATACTTTAGATATATTTTAAAATTATTACACATGATTTACATTTTCTGCAAAGTGGGAGTTTCGAGTTATTATTTAAAATTTTGATGATACAGGACAGACATCAGGATGTGGTAAAATCTCTATAGGAAAACACTTTACCATTGTTATTATTTGTAGTAGTAGAATATTACTTCGATTTTGAAAGGGAATTAAAAAATTTCAGAATACGTCAAATTAAGTGCGGTATATCCTACATTTTTTTTAAACATTATGTTCAGAAAAAACATTTCAAGGAGGATAAAATAGCTATAGTGCAGGATAATTTCAAAACAGCTGATATAATGACATCTGATCACTACAATAATGAGAGTGAAATAAATAAATGAACGTGATTGGGTACTTCATGGTATTAATATATTATTGGCTTTTACAGTACTTTAGCTTTAGATGAATAAGAATTGAAGAAAGCTAACCACGCCAGAAGGAAGGTACAGTACTATAGAGAAAAGATTAAAATATCGTACGGTTTTATAGGTAAAAAGGCATTGTTGAACTTGTTTCACACTAGTAGTACTACAAGAGAGTGGTATTTTTTATTATATCTACTCTGTTTGTACATACAAAAGGGACTACTCCTGCTGCTGGCTCTCACGGCGATGGTGGTTTTGGTGGTGGATGCAGGGGCTATTCGCGACCGACGCGGAGAAGACGCCGCTTCCCTCGCAATGTGGGACATGTCTGAGGGAGGGAATGCTGGCGAAGCCAGCCAGAAGCGTGAATATCTCGACCCATCCTGTTGCCGCCCAGATGACTATGATAATCAATGCCCTTGTTATTATTTTTGTAGTAGTACAGTATTATTTAGGTTAAGGACATGGGGCGGGGCCACTATTATTTTCCCAATAAATTTGCCAAATCTCTATTGGGGCAGTTTTGAACTGCAGCAACTTCTGTCTTCCTGTGATCCGTAGTACATCTGTGCACAGGGAATCCTGGGTACCTCCATATATGGGTGTTTTCTGTTCAGCAGTGGTGCATGCGAGCTCTGTAAATAAAGCACACATCCAGTGTGTTTTGTGTATTATCTTGCGACAGCACTTGAGATGATAACATCAATGATTGTGTTTAACATAGTGGTTAGCCTACTGACCTTGACAGTTGTGTACTTTGACCATTACTCAATGGTCCGACACAACTGTTCACCCCACAACACTTTGGACACTGATGTTCTATGGATTCACTGGTGTGTGGAGTGGATTGTCTGTGTTCAGAGCATAGGGTGACAGAAGTGGATTTTTGGGACGAACCTGTCCGCACTGGTGCTTAAGGACATGGGGCGGGGCCACACATATTTTCCCAATAAATTTGCCAAATTTCCATTGGGGCAGTTTTTTTTAACTGCAGCAACTTCTGTCTTCCTGTGATCCGTAGTACATCTGTGCACATGGAATCCTGGTACCATCCATATATGGGTGTTTTCTGTTCAGCAGTGGTGTATGCGAGCTCTGTAAATGAGGCACACAGCCAGTGTGTTTTATTTATTATCTTGCGACAGCACTTATATAAAAAAATAATATTATTTAGATTTTCAAAGGGAATTCAAAATTTTCAGAATACGTCAAATAAAGTGCGGTATACTGTAGCCTAGAACATTAGGAAAAAAACAGTTCAAGGAGGACAACATAACTATAGTGCATAATAATTTAAAAACTCAGCTAACATCATTAATTAGGATATCTACAATAATGAGAGTGAAATCAAAAAAAAGTTATTTGGTACTTCTTGGTTTTATATTGGCTTGTACAGTACCTTAGCTTTACACGAATAAGAATTGAAGAAAGCTAACCACGCCAGAAGGAAGGTAGGCCTACAGTACTAGAGAAAAGATTAAAATATTGTACGGTTTCAATAGTAAAAACGAATTATTGTACTTGTTTCCTCACTAGTAGTACTACAAGAGAGTGGTAATTTTCTGGCAAGCAACGCCGACATCTCCATGGTAACTGGTTCTACACAACTTGTCAAACAAAATGTTTTTTCATCGTCGGCGTGGAATGGCCAATGTCGGGAAATTTAAATTTTAAGACGTGACAAGGCGTAGCGAGCTGTACACAACCTATGTCAGAGGGTTTGGTTGGTTTTGTTTAGAGCAAGTTACCATGGAAATTACGGGTAAATAGGTCTATTCCATTCTGAAAAAAGTAATTTTATGTGATCTCTAAGTAAGAGTCCATGTACGCAGTTATACAGTATAGCGCATCAAAGTACTTCATACAGCGGAAACTACAGTACACTACAACATCGGGACCGAACGTCTCGCAGGTTACAGTCCATTTTTGAACTGTGTTACTGTACATCCATAGTATACTTTGTGTTCCTATTGGCACACGCTAGTACCCACATATACGCCTAAACACTAGCCCCAAACATTCACTGGTGCCCTATATGATTGTATTATTGTATTATATGACTATAATTCCTAATGTCCTTTACGCGCCAATGTGCGAAAATCACAGCTAATTCATAGTATCAAATTATTATCCGAGGCTAATTTTTAGGTTTATTTGTACGCACTAGTGTGTACCATTACGCACTCAAAGTATACTTAACCTAATTATAACCATACACATACAAGTTATTGTCCGCACAAGCCCATAACAATCCTACGAATGACCACAATCTACTTATATTACGCATTGCCAAAAATAGGTATGAATGAACCCCTATACACGTTGACATATATCCTAGAAATTACCTTCGTATATATAGCATATCATCGTGTCACGAGGTTTCGCCCCTAACGAGGCAATAAGTTGATATAGTAATTGCCACTGGTTGCCGAAATTGTGGCAAAGATTGATATTTGCGGTGATAATTCCCAATTTGGCGACGCGACAAGTAATCGTGGCGTTTCTATGCAGCGGCAGGGGGACGGGAATTAGCCAAATCTTCGGCGGCTATGGATATGCGTCGATGAAAGGTTCACAGTGGTTGTAGAATCGCTATAGTGGCGGTAACTCTAGCTTCTAGGAATGTTAATTAGCTCAATATTCGGCGGATGTGGTTGTATATGTAATGTATAGTGTGTAGAATGTATACGAATTCATGGAGGTACCGTAACCAATTCAGATCTATCTAGCAATTATTATCTAACGCTGTACACATCATACAGTATTGTACGGTTGAATATTTGGCTTGGTTTCATATTTTGATTAGGAGGATATCGGTAGTGTAAAGTATTCCCATATTGCGAGGGAACGAGTGGCGGAGGGAATGCTAGTTTATCATGCTATCAATTGCAATGGGACTGCATGCCTGTGGCTAACACTGCAACATAATTATGTCCAACACATGCACATGTAACGTGACCGAAACTGGGATGGTGGGTAAAGCGGAGTACCCGGAGAAAATCACCGGGCGTAGGCGGGATATTTGATCTTCCATGACTCGAGTACAAGAGGAAGGAGCCAGACAATTTCACAGTGTATTAGTGAAGGCAAGAGGGATAAGTTTCTTGCCCAAGATACTAAAAGTAAATGTCACACAGAGTTTTTGCTGCACCCCTGACTTGAACCCGGAGTCCAGAGATCACAAAACGAGAACTCTACCACTGAGCTACTGTCAGAATACCTGCCACTATTGGATTTCCGAACAATCCAATAAACCAAATGGATGTGTCGTTGATGGATCGCCTGTCCCCTGAAGCCCGACAATATCAATTACGTTCGCAAAAAAACAAGTGTTAGAATCGTGTCAATTCGTAATTATTTGGCGGCATCCTGTGCATTTCGTCACCGATTGCTGCAACTATAAAACTGTTTGGAAAGATATTATCCGATAAGAATGAGGTGTCGTGAGATTATTACACAATGTCCATAACGACATGGATATAGATCATAGTAACAAAGAAATAAAATGTAATTGATTATCTGTAGTTCGCAGGGCGCATCAAATTAGTGAAATCACCCCGAGTATACTTACTTAGTATATACCACTAAGGCTTACATCGTACAAAAAGATCTCAGTAAATTACAAAGTAGGACAGGCTTCCATGGTTAGTGGATTATCACACCAAAGTATACGCAGTGAAGTAATACAACAATAGTGGAGACAAATACATGGATGTGTCAACAAGAACTTGGCTGGCGCAGAGTGAATGATGCGATATGGCTTCCCTCGATATGTTCGTTGCGATCGTGGTCGCAACTTCGCACGTGCAATTACCAAGTCAGATAATAATATACGGTAATTGCTCAATTGGCGGGCAGTATATACCCAGACAAATTAACGCGATTAACAAACGTGTTCGTATATCGTGATCAGATAACTAGATTTCGAAGTGGTGATGTCCTCTAATGCGTGATCTACATATACATTTCCCTGGTGTGGTTCCTGTTTGATCACATCCATTACGGTACGTCGAAGTTATCGCCGCGTCTACTACATGGGTCTATGGGGTGAGGGATACTCGTGTACCGTACAACTACTTCAGTATGGCCATCTATAATCGGGACTCGATATACCATACTGCCCAATAACAACGATACTCAACTGGTAAGTAATGGACCATGGAATTGCAAGAGCATGGAGCGTTGTAGGAATAGGACGTGCACGAATATAAATTCGAACCGAGTTATGCCACTGACTTTTCAAGCCTGGTGACCTGGGAACTATGGCGGATGCATAATTGCACATCTTGTGTAGGCTATCTAGGTCCAAAGGAGCTGTTGATATCTCTAACATTACAACGGTGTCGCAGGTGTGTTGCTGTTCGATGGTGTATTTAATATACAGTATATTGTGTAGATACGCAAATGTTTCCTTTGCACACATCAGGATTGCTCTTATCTCGTCTCCATTACCACTAATCTAATTTGTGGAGACTCGCGAAGCCACACGGCTACCTCAGAGATCACAGTCATGTATTCACCCAGTAATGATAGGTGATCTCATTAGGTAGCAAACTGACGAGTAGTGGCGATATATACTCGTATAGTGATGTGTGTGGTGTGTGTAAATGTGACTCGTATCACCTGTATTCCCCAGTAATGATAGGTCGTCTCATTAGGTGGCAAACTGTCGTGTCGAGTAGTGACAATATACGAGTACTCGTACGGTCATGTGTCTGGCGTGGGTAAGTAGATATGCGGCCGAGTCTTATCACATTCTTTTTCCTTCCGTACACTTTCTAAACCATTTTGACGTCCTCATTCACGTTTTTCCAGTTATCACAATATTTTCCTCATAAAATGACCAATTCATGAATGATATTTCTCTTGATTTTATATTGTTCGTTATCATTGATTTTCCGGATGGCCTTGCTTTCGCTAAAACATCTTGATTTTTTTTAAAACGAAGATGTTTTAAGGAAAGGAGACTAAATTTAGGGTGGCCCGAAATTACCTTCATGGACACAAGAAACCATGCAGCATTATCTGTAATTTTATATGGGCGCCGATTCAGTAACTCCGTCGTTATATTTCTCACAATTCCCGGAGTATTCAATCTCACGTCGTTACCAGAGTTGCCGTAGGGTATATTACTACGTATGTCTACATAAGTCTATACACATATCCAATCTATCAGCGCTGTCATTACCACTAAAATTAATGTCATCCGATTTGCGAATGACATTTTGTGATTATAGCGTAGTTTCACGCGCCGTCAACTTCGGGCGATGGGGGTTTGACGGCCACTAGAGCGAGAAATGAGTTGGGGACACCGTATCTTATGCGAACGAGGAAAGATAGACTAATATTGCGACGTACATGGGCTTATCAATGAAGTATCGAACGCTGTGACAGCACACGTAGATCGTGGTAATGTATCAAATTTGGTAAACCGGAGTAGTGTGAGAGAACCACCGGACGTGAGCCGAATACTTTCCATCCATCTGGGATTACTATGTCAGCGTGAATAAGCCGAATTCCAGCTGAAACCATCCAGCCCCCAGATGACCAATTTAGCCATTGCATTAGCGAAGACAATGTGATGTACATTCTTTGTCCAGTGGAATTCTAGTAACACAAGAAAAAAGGGCTATTTCCAGGTGGGAACCCGGGACACAAAATATATCTCAAGTTCTCGACGTTCTGACCTTGGCCAGTGTGAAGTTGTGCAGGAACCCAGATTACGTGACAAAATCAGTCAAAGGAGAATGCATTTTACATGCACCAACAGCGGAATGTAGTAACCTATGGTCCATCATATCGCATAACCACCGAGGCCACCAACTTGAGGTTGTATGCAATTGAAAGCGCCCGATGTTAGCCGTCTTGATCTCCACCGACGCGCACCGATATCGGTAGTCGATACCACATCACACCTATCAGCGCCGATATCGGTAGCTACCTGATAGCCTGATATCCCCATTCACCGACTTGTCACTTAGCATACCGCTATATTCGACACGGTTTCATTTCGCGCAGAATTGGAGAGGCGAAAACCTGTTACATAAGTGTAAAATGGGCAGATTAACGCGGACAAATCGATTGAGATGCGGAGGTAATGAGGTTACGGGAGGGGAGAGATCGGGAGTATGTTTGCTTAGCCTGGCGAGAGACATTTTGAGAGGCGGCCATCGGTTTGGAGACAGTGTTTGCGAGTCAGTCGTCTTCGTATAGTATTATACTTCGGGTGTAGCTCTACGATACGAGATGTCTTAACTATAGACTCATTATTTTTTATACGAGAGGCAACTCTGTCGATTCGATTCATAGAATAGCTCTAGCATTTAGAATTTTGAAAATCCACACATTTTTTGCAATTGCAAAAGGTATCACTGGAGAAATACGACTATATTGTACCTAACTACTTGACATTCATGCACTGAAATCAATGACTCTTTTACTTTTTAGTTTGATTAGACTTATTGCGTTCGCATGAAAGTTCGGCAAAATAAGGCAATGAAAAAATCTATATTTACACAAATAGTATTATGTGCACAACCTAACAAGTCATGTACTGGACGGCGCGGGTCGGATTCGAACCAACGTCGCCAATATGTGATTGTTATCGATACCAGCGCCTCGTACGTGGATATGGTTTGAATGATCGATGAAACTTTACCTAATTCACAAGTTGTATTTTCAATGGGTTTTAATTTGGCGAATTTTCGAACTTGTCTCATATACCAAGTACCAATGAGACTACGGATCGCTTTTAATTTAGCGAACCCTTCAAACTATCGAAATTGGCGAAAGTTTCCACCTAGATAAAGTTTAAACAAATACAGTACGTATGAGCTATACCATGCATTACTGTTCACGTTCAAGTTGTTTCACTACGGCGCATTTTGGTTTTCAAACTTGCCAAAAATACTGGCGTAGTTTCGCCGACATAACAAACCTTCTAGCCACATAAATCTGTCATATCTGCCGAATCATTGACCATCGCGAATGTGTGAACCGTGGAATTCGTGCATGGCGCGGTAAATACTCATCCGAGCGGCAAATAGCCACGGATGGACCGCGTCCATACGCCAGATTACCTCACGGAATATCACCTTAAACAGCCACCTCACTCACCGCACGGCCGACTGTACCTACACCTCATTGCCGCTGTCGATTTATCACTTCTGTATCGCAGCAATAGGCCTACTCACTGCAAAAGTCGTGAGTGACACCATCCCTCTTTCTTTACACACGCTGTACTGGTTAGACCTGGAAAACCAAGACGATGTGGTTTCTATTTCTGCCACCTCCAGTCGACATAATAGTTAGATCAAATAAAGTATTTATCACAGTAATTTAGCATGTTCGTTAGGCCTAATAGACTGATGTAGTCTTAGTATTTAAGCAAGTGTTAAAGAGACTCTCGAGTCCAACACCCGCACATGACCAGTGCTAGAACTTCTATCAAGGGCCATGCAATATGTGTTTTGGTATTTGGTTGGGTACAAACGACATGGAAGCCTATTTAGTGTTGTATTCGGAGTAGGCTACGATTCAAATTTAAAGTCCAATAAGACATTTATTTGACAACACGATTACAGTATCTTTCACGCCAATCTTGGGCCGACAATAAATTTCAATCGAATTCCGAAGATGGAGAATAACAGAAGATTTATATAGCTCCCTATACTGTTCCAGTTGGTAACCCAGCCCACCCCTGGTGCACACATCGTACAAATTTACGCACACATACTCATTCAAGAAGTATAACGTCTACGCGCCAGACGACAGTAATGCAATATTATGACACTGATGACATATTGAGCGAGTGAGACGTGAAAGAGTCGCCGATTTATCCAATTTAGCGTCTTGTACCATCCTTTATGTCTTTGCATCGACCTGACACCTCCGGCCGAGTCGTGTCGCCGACACACGTGACTTGGGAGCTCACATCTCTCATTGATCTCTCACTTTGGGTCATGTGTGCGTAAGGAATCATTGGGATCAAGTAGGCGAATTGTCGCTTATAGGTGGCGACGGGGTTGGTGTGGGCTACGTCTGTCAGGGGTATGTGGCCCATTCGTCCGTACATGCGATATGTACCGTATGTACGAAATAAATGTGACGAAATTGGTGTAGGAAATTGTCACATAAATGAGAGATGCGTAAGTCGGTGTGTGAATGTGTTGCTTTTGTCCCTGCGTTACGATGCGAAATGTTGGGAAATAGTTATTGGAATTTATAGTGTAGGTGTTATACATGTCTATAAGGTTTAGTTGCATGGATTTTATTTTATTTGAGGAGGTTTAAGCCTCTCCATACGCATTCGATTGTTTTCGGATGTCTGCAAGGTTCGGAAACACAAGCGCACGTGATTGATATAAACAAGGAAGTTAATTCATGCGATCATCCCCAGATTCGTAGTCCATTTTAGTGGAACTATCGACCACATGTAGGCTATACATGTTATGTGAAACGACCCTCTCACCACATTCCGAGCGGGGATTGACTCCATGATCTGTATTTATCAATGACCACACCGAACGAACACTTGACTCGATTCCCACGGTTATTAAGGTTCTGTCAACGTATAGACTACGATATACGAGTTTTTTGCGGGTAGATTATACCCGTGTAAGTTTATTATCAGTTTCTTATTTGATCGGGTGTACAATAATACGTACACACTAGGTAACGATAGATGTAACGACTGTCTCTACCGCATGTCAGCCTATTATCGCGTGCAGAAAAGGTAACATTACACAGTAAGCAGAAGCTTTTTGGTAATCAACGGCGTGGCCACGATACGAATTAGTGAAAAGGTCAATCATAGCGTAAGGAATCGAGTCTATAGACACGTGATTTGGGTGTACTCATGCAATTTTCTAAAGTGGTGACATGCAAGGGGAAAATCAGACGATAAATGCGGCATTAACGGCGGAAGTTGGGGCGTTAAGAGGTTAATGGTCGACACCTCCTCCACTAGGTCTATATATAATACACCCAAACACTCAGCGTCAGTTACGGTTTAACTACAACCGCTAGATTCGATCGATGTTTCACGGTTTTTACACTGCACATGCGACATCTTTCAGATTGGTAGCCTATTATAAAAATATACTACACTTTACCCTAGACCATCACACTATCTATATTGTGGTATATATATTGTACTTCCACGGTGCAATAACTCCGGAAGTAGTTGTTATTATGTTTCCGTCTCCCATCTAAATGAACACATCATACGTTATCGGTCTTCTGTCATTAATGGCAGAGTAAAAGCTACCTGGTCGTTAATAAGACGTGGTGCCAGAGGCGACGAAATATCGCTGTTCAGACAACGGGAGATTGTGTGATATAAGGCGCGTATAAGCCATAAGGCATACTGTACATAAAAGGTGGTACATGATTGTGTATAATTTAGTCTGGCCATACTCAACATTAAACCTACGGCATGTTTCAATGAAATAGAGCATTGCCGTATACGTTCTGGAATGTAAACACATCTACGATTTGGCAACGTGGATTTCTAAAAACCACGATATTGCCCTTGAATATATTTATATAGTATATTATACGGACAGAAGTTTCTTTCTTAAAATGTCAGTTTCTCTCCACCACAGCCCGATAAATGTATGAACAGATGAGGCAAAGCGTGTGGACAGACAGTGACAAATAGCAGAGTTTTGGAAATGGTAAACGAATAGAGAAGTTCGTTACGAACTATCAAGAAAAGACAACTTACAAAATTATATTTACTAGATAACATAACATAACATAACATAACATAACACATATAGCATATAAGTTGACGTTGAAGTTCGTCTGAAACCGTGGCACATAATAGCCCCCACGAATGAGAATGTCTTCGTAAATTGCTCAAGATATGACAGCGCTAATTTGTCTTCGATCGACTGTTTAAACATTTCCGTACTTCCTTGCTGGAATTATTCTTAATATCACTTTCTCCTGATTGCGACTCTCAGTCTCCCAACGACACCCTCATTATCTCTCGCTACTTCAGCCAATATTCTCCAATTACCATTACTAACACCACGGCAAATTACCGGATAGATGTGTAGTAGGTCTAGCCTGTAATTATGTGTAATAGACTACTGTAGAGTTGTTTGCGAGGGCGGTTTGATCAATCTTTTCCGAGCAAACCAACTTTTCAAATGAACATGGTAAATCACATTCATCTGCGAGTA
>WNLI01212063.1:0-12696 GCA_025802215.1 Wirenia argentea | reverse complement strand
GAGTTTCGCCGTGCCATAGACCTCTGCGCGTAATAGCTGCACGAGTAGCACAACCTTACTCCCCAACCCATACATCCCCCCTTGTAGATGTATATACAATCAGTACCAATTTTACAGGCTTGGTAAACTGAGGCTAGGGAAACGTGCTCTCATCCACGGAACACCGAGATATCGCTCAGAACAATTTCGCACAGTTCGAGATTCGAACCCACGACCTGGGGTACCAAATGAATGGTAGTCCAACGCTTTAACCGGCTGAGCTATTCCCGCCCAGATGTTATGGCTGATCTATCATGCAAGCAGTTATATGTCTCACTCACTGAGTGATTCAAATGACAAGAAAATTTTAGGATACAACACTTGTCGACCAGTGTCATGACAGAGGCGGTTTTTTTTTGTCCTTCTGGGGTACATGAAGCCGGAAATTACCATGTACTTTTTCTCGAAATCTATTCCAAACATAACTACGAAATTTCGCATGAATGACCCTGTCCACCTATTTCACTATGTTTATTACCGTGCTACTTTTTCATTTTATTTTATTTTAGAATCTGTACTAGCCGTAAGCTACAAAATTGTTATTGCAGTAACCCTTCAATAGTACAAATTACCTTGGCCAAACTCTGTAGAACTATTACCTTCACCTCCGGCTGCGTTAATAACAGTTACTATGCATCATATATCTGTAATGTTATATTTGTGTACAAACAGTTTGAATACATGCACCATTCAATCTGGTCAGGTGTATTTTCCAGGTGAGACAATCAGTGGAAAACCAAATTACAGGTTTCCTCGAATTTCATGATGTCAATTGTATCAAGTTTAGCGTGCAATTTTAAAGGCGCAACAATTACAAAGTGTACGTCGATAAAGTTGGCTTTACAATCATTTTTTAAAGAAAAAAATGCATTAGTACTTAATTAATACCACAATACCAGGTATAACGGTGGTGCCGACCGATAATGTGGATGAACCTACCGATCCCAATGTCCCAGTCAAATACAAGACCGCTACCCCTACACAGATCGAACATCTGGTAAAGGAGTCGAGCCACTGCTACCTACCTATGAAGTACAAGTGTACCAATACCATGGTTTGTTACTAACTTTATTGTAGTTAATCACATTATACACTATACAGTATGTTTATAGTTGACTTTGAAATCATTAAAAACTAAAAAATACATGCACACTAATACTTTGTTTATATTACAGACCCTTATATATATTTTGGTAACGGTACAGTTGACGAGGCCCTGTCGAAAATTACAAGTGAAAACGGAAAGAGTGCCGGAAGTCATAGTACTGTAGGAATGGGAAAGATTAAGGGGACACCACCGTTGAAAATCTGGCCGTGTTCTCTAGAGTATGGCCCTACTTCGGTCTGCCCTAGGTGTGCATACTATTGCATAGGATAGTGATGACACAGCCACATGGGTAGGTAATTAACAATTATTCTTACTTCAGTCTCTTCATCCCAAGACCCAATATTTGATGTCATAAATAATGTATTAGCCTACATACTTCATTTCCCTTCATACTTTATATTTCTACACGGGAAACACGGTACATTAAATGAACCAGTCCTATTTTCAATGCCGTGATCTCTAGAGCTAATATTTGATTTCATAATGTACTATTTCAATCCATTTGTGATGTCTGTGTGGTTTTATGTGCTAGTCTGATCATATGATACCATTTATGCACATTTCTGAAGTATTACTGTGTTTTTCCATTAGCAAACATAATTATGTGAACCTTTCGTGAAATTTGTATGCCACTATCTTATATTTATACTCAGAAACTGTATAGGCCTATTACAGTCGTACAACTACGTCTATGTCGGTTTTATGTATGTGCCATTTTAATGTTTACCTATTGTTTTGCTTTACAGCGTGGGTGCATAAAAATGCACATTCTATACCGTCACCCATATACACATATAGAATTTGCCATTATTTCAAATGTCAAGGTGCATGTATGTGTGTGGGTTTTCTACTGCATGCTATTCATGCATGTATAAATAGTACACACTACCGTACAGGTATTAAATGTCACACAAGTCCCTCAAGGTGTACATTTCATTAATTACTTTCTAGGGTGGCAGAAGTGGGACTAAAAGCTGCGGGCATTACAGTGCAATTTCCCCTAGAGATTCTTTTTTTCAGTCATTTACTCAACAGCTTCTGTCCATGAAGCGAATTTAAATGTAGATATCTACTCACGCAAGCATTGAATGTCACACAAGTCCCATCAAGTTGTACATTACTTTAATTACTTTCCAAAGTGATATAAATGGGACTGAAAGCTTCAGGCGTTACAGCACAATTTCCCATAGAGACTAGAGTGCAGCAATTGGCAAACGTCACATTTGGGATAGTGTGGTATCATTGGCATGTGCTACAGGCCCACTCATTTTCCGAATACATGATAATCATATTTTAGCTTTATACCATTCTCAATCATTTACCTGACTGCTTCTGTCGATTAAATGACTGAAGCAAATTTAGAATGTATCCAGATACATATACTCATCACTCAAGTACTGAATGTCATACGTCCTATCAAGGTGTACATTTCATTAATTACTTTCTAAAGTGATATAAATGAGACTAATAGCTGCAGGCATTACAGCGCATTTTCCCCTAGAGATTGCATACAATCAGCAAACGTCACTTGCTTGCGTTATATCGATAGATCATCACAGAGTGTGGTACAGGACTGTGCATTTGCCGAATGCACGCCATAAATACGTAGCCTACACTTGATGTATTTATCAATTTGTGTGATGGATAGATTGTTGCCAATGTGTGAAATCAATCACTTCGGAGGTCAAAGGGCAGCTTTCCTCTTAGGCAGTTGGGATGATTGGAGTTATCGTTCAATTTTGTTGTCCTTGACGTAAGACTAGAATAGAAGGGGATATTGGATTCACGTTGGTTTTCTTGGCGGTGGGATGATAGGAGCGGTCTTTCAATTTTGTTGTCATTGCAAGTTGATACTTGCATGTTGGTTGATGCCACATTTAAAATATCATGCATGTGCCCCTCTCGTGTTTTGTCCAAAATACACTGATCAGGAGCAGCTTTACCTCGCAGTTGGAATGATTGGAGTTATCGTTCAATTTTGTTGTCCTTGACGTAAGACTAGAAGGGGATATTGGATTCACATGGGTTCTCTTGGCAGTGGGATGATAGGAGCGGTCTTTCAATTTTGTTGTCATTGCACATTGATACTTGCATGTTCTGGAACTTGATGTCACATTTAAAATATCATGCATGTGCCGGTTGGGCCCGTCTCATTTTTGTCCAAAATACACTGAATACTAATACATTTCATACCTAATCGGAGCCTTTGGTTTGGTGGCATCAGTCATAGTGTGCTAGTAGTGTGGTCAGCACACTGGCGCCTGTGATTTGACATTTCGGCTGCGGGTTCACGCCTAGGCTGTGACCATCCAACATGGATTTTTCTCTGGCTTGCCAACCCGCGTTTCTGAGATTCCTGCATGGGAACATGGACAGATTCTGAAGTGCGGTATAAAAATGCACACATTTATTTATTTTTTTGGATTATAGACCATAAAGAAGCCAATAAATTACTAAGCGTGTCGCCAGACTCGCTGCCACATGTATGTCAAATTGTGTCTGACATGCATTATACCCGGCAATCTGCAAATTTGGGCTTTTAGCAATATTTTCTACAGCTGTCAAAACTTGTCAGCTTCACGGGGCAGCTGAAAGCCGGGAAATCATGAGGCTCCTCTACACAGACCTAGATCAATATAAGAATAACATGATATTTGAGGGCGCAACGGCTCTACAGCGACCCGAGGGTAATTGTTTTCGCCCGACGCGAGGGCCGCCGATGAACAATTGCCCAAGGGTCGCCGATGAAGAGACGTTGCGTCCGAAAAAGTAATGTTATTACTATTATTATCTACAACTCGATAAGTTTGGCATGATTTTCTAAATTTTGTTTTCAAAATCCGTCAGTCAGACTGTGGACCAAGTATGACGTCATTTTGTCTACAGGACTAGGCACAAACGTAAACAAAGTTAAGTTCACACCATCATCGGCATTCGTGAAAAAGTGGTCTACGCAGCTGGTTTCCATGCTGGAAATCCAAGTTCAAATTCCAGCAGTGGCGATTTTCTGAGAAGAATGATTTATAGTCTCGTACTTTCTATGCACAACACTATTGCCACAGAGATAAGGCCGGGCCGATAATGCCGTTATCGCGAAAAGGGCGGGCGATAACGGGTTTAGGCCGCCTACCAAAGTACGCCCTCAATGTAGATAATAATAGATAGATCGTCAATCATTTAAGCCTCATACGTAGAAAACAGTGCCACAGGTCCTGCCCCTGCTCCTTCGGCATTATTCACATTCCATTCATTATTTCTGATTGAGAACCGTATACTGTACGACAACAGTAGGCATGCACAGTACGGATCTGCTTTAATGGTCATTATCATTATGTATCATAAATGGCTTGGTTGTGTATTGCCAACCTCCCCATGTCCCTCTGTGTATACACATGATTGTATGTTTATACAGCCATGCATAGTTTACACGCAATGACGCATATATTTGCAAAAATCGATGTCGTCCTTTCACATCACCCGGACCGTACAAAGCGATTATTTACATTGTCTACCTGACAAATGAGACAATAACCATATATCAATATCACCCTGTCTGTGTGTGATAATGACAGCCTGATGGACCCTTAACGGTCTGTTCATTTCAGCAACGTGGTGGACCATTAATGGTCCAAGACTGCCTGATAGACCATTAGTTGGGATGTGGGTACCCAAACTACCCATCGAAGCATGGTGGACCATTTATGGTGTGTCCATTTCAGTCTTATGGACCCTTGTGTGACCATTTTAGCATAGTGGACCATTAACCATTTCACATATTATATGATATCAGCTTAATGGACCGTTAACAGTGTGAGTATGTTCATTTCAGCAACTTGGTGGACCATTTACGGTGTATCTATTTCATCCATGATTTGAGCATGATGGCCCATCGTGTCCATTTCATCCTGATGGACCATTAATGGTCCATACGACAGCCTGATGGACCATTGTGTGTCTGTATGACAGCCTGATTGATCATTCACTGTGTGTGTATGACAGTCTGATGGACCATTAACTGTGTATCTATGACAGTCTGATGGACCATTAACTGTGTGTCTGTGACAGCCTGATGGACCATGAACTGTGTGTCTGTATGACAGCCTGATGGACCATTAACTGTGTATCTATGACAGTCTGATGGACCATTAACTGTGTGTGTGTATGACAGCCTGATGGACCATTAACTGTGTGTCTGTATGACTGATGGACCATTAACTGTGTGTGACAGCCTGATGGACCATTCACTGTGTCTGTATGACAGTCTGATGGACCATTAACTGTGTCTGTGACAGCTTGATGGATCATTAACTGTGTGTCTGTGACAGCCTGATGGACCATTAACTGTGTATGACAGCCTGATGGACCATTAACTGTGTGTGACAGCCTGATGGATCATTAACTGTGTGTGACAGTGCAGCCTGATGGATCATTAACTGTGTGTGACAGTGCAGCCTGATGGACCAGTAACTGTGTCTGTATGACAGCCTGATGGACCATTAACTGTGTGTCTGTATGACAGCCTGATGGACCATTAATTGTATGTCCATTTCAGCCTTATGGACCACTACAAGTGTATCCTACACAGCTGGACTTAGTGTCTGTGATGATAAATTTGGAGCAATGTGACCTTGATCTTATCTTAAATCCATTGCCCATATACACAAGAACAAGATTGTTCTGTTACTTCTGTAGTCAGTATATATTGTACTGTAGTATCAAGTTGGTAAATTACTGTATTATATGTTGTGTATTCTGTATACCGTTTATAATTTTGTGGCAGGCTATAAAATATACAGAAATGAACAAAAACTATAGTATTCTCATGAGAGTAATCATGGCGACATTCAAATGTGAGATTTAATATCCAAAAACATGGTTGTTTACTTGTTTTACCGTCACGATAATAACCAGTTTCGTTACCATCACTCTAATTCTATTGTGTGTCGGTGTAGTGTGAATCTGTGTCATATCGTCGCGAATAATACACTATTGGTTCTTTGCTATACAGTAGCATGAGCCTACATGACACAGATATATTAATTCACTTTGTGGCGCCGAAGTGTATATCATCCACCCATCTCTAATATCACCCAGCGCAAGCGTTTTTAATAAATCACACAATAACATCGCGGTAGCTGGGATACTGTCTTTTCATAGGGACTATGTAATTAAATCATTCTATGGGTAGAGTTGCAGGCCGCGGGGGTTATGGTGGGTTGTGGGGGTTATGGGGTTATGTCAGTGTAACGTTGATGGTAGGGTGTTAAGATCTACCACGCGCTTATATTCTATGACGTGTTCATGTTGTGTTATCAACAATTAAAAGTTCCGCGTAACAAGCTACCTAATAAACCCAATTATTGATGTGGAAATTCAGCTTGTTGCATCCAAAAAATCACTATTTCTAGGTATGTAGATTGAAGCCAAATCAATCAGTACAAGATAACTTTGCGCCAATGTTAAAGGTGTAAAAGATTGTCCTCCAACGCCCACGACGTGGTCTAATCGGAAACAAATAAGTGTTTAGTTACACACCAATATTTAGTTATTGGGATGTAAGCAACTTGTTTAAGAGCATGAACACGTCGCAGATTGGGGACATCGTAGATCTTAACCAGAATATTGTCAGTCTCTCACTCTGTACGAATGTAGGCAAATCTATTTACGTTATTTGTATGGCCTACAATTTTGAGATGACTTAATGGCTACGCATACTTTGTACGATGGCTTTTAGCATACAACGAAGACAATCTATGTTGATGGCATCCTTTATCAATTTATCACCCTCTTCGTGAATTACATATTAATTATATTACCTTTATAACACAATCAATGTCCTACACTATACACCGAGGCATGTGTGACATTTCGTGGTGACTGACAGTCTCATATTGCCCATGGCAATTGGTAATTTAATCTTCGTAGATGATGGCTCATCCGCCGCGATATTTGATAGCCTATAATACAAGATGATTTCCTCTGCTACCTTATCTGGTAAGTAAGGACTTGGGTATCCGTGATATTTGATATATATAATACGATATATAATATGATGATTCTCTGCTACCTCATCTAGTAAGTAAGGACTTGCGTACATATTCGTGATATTTGATATACGTAATACATGATTATTATCCACGATCTTTGATATGATACATGGTGATTTTCTGCTGCCTACTTAAGGTATCGGGGATATTTGCTCTAAGGGATGATTATTCTCTGCTGCCTTTCCAAGTAAATAAGGTATCCAATGTTAGTACCGCTGACAGCACCCGATTCTCCATGGTTTTACAGGTTGGTTTATTATGGTGACTGTGCTATATGGAAACACTGCTATTGCGCATCTCTATATATCCTTGTTGTGGTCGTGGTGGCTGAGTGGGCAGAGGCGCTGGCACTGATAACAATCATGTAACGTATAATGTCGTATATGCTATGTGGTTTCGATGTCCACCCACGTCATCTTGTACATTGTATAGCAGATTTCGAACACAACAAATCCACACCGAACTAAGTATGATTTTAGATCTCAAGAACTCTCAAACTAAAAGTCCTGGAGTTGTCTCACACCATCTGTGTAATGTCTAAAAAGCAACATTTCAAAAAGCCATCGATACAGATCACAGAAAATGATTGAAATGTAATTCGCGTGACTGTCAAAATGCACTTAGTACTTTTACGCATCCCGATTTAGAGATGACTGATTGTTAGTTGATACTGTATTCAATGTTGTGTTTGATTGATCGAGTGTTAGAGTGAGGAGACCTATACACGAGTGATGGGTTACTGTTAGGACAGGCTCTCAGGAGCCACATTTTTCAACGGGTTTGTATTCCAATGATTATAGTTTACAGTAGTATAGATCTGGTTTCCGATTAGATGCGCCATTGAAATTCACAAATCCGTATCCGCATCGTACCATCAATGAGTAGCTAAATTATTTTGATCGAGTTATACAAATATATGTTATGTATGGCGCCTGGTGCCAGAAAAACAGTGTGTTGGGTAACTATCATACATATTTCACTATAAACTATATTTTTGTATGAACTTAAAAGTTATACGTACATACGCTGCCTAGAAGTTACATAGCATTGAAATTATCTTCCTCAAAAATGTAATCATATTCTTACCAAAGAATAAGTATGCTGCTCTAAACTTCTGAAAGTTGAAATACCCCCTAGTCCCTTTTACTGACATGGACTCCACAAGATTTGCAGACACGTCATTTAATTTGTGAGTTACAGATTCGCGGTCTACATCTGGGTACTGTGAAGACCCGCTCTAGTTACTGTCAGTGTGTATTTATGTTGTCTACTGTTTACAGTCTAGTCCTCTAGTGCAGTGGTTCCCAAACTGTGGGAGATGGGTCACCAAGACTCAGTGTGTCATTATGTGAAAAGTTTGGGAATCACTGCTCTAGTGTAGACGATTGATTTAGCAGATAATCATTGAATTAATGTATTATATGATATTGATGCGTCTGGGTCCGTCCATAAACCATTTTCTGTGGCCAGAATGATGGATTGTCTTGTAGAAATCATTATTGTTATCGTTCCATCGTGTGGGAGAGGGACAGTAGCTCAGTGGTAGGGGGTGGAGGGACAGTAGCTCAGTGGTAGGGGACAGTAGCTCAGTGGTAGGGGACAGTAGCTCAGTGGTAGGGCGACAGTAGCTCAGTGGTAGGGCGACAGTAGCTCAGTGGTAGGGGACAGTAGCTCAGTGGTAGGGCGACAGTAGCTCAGTGGTAGGGTGATCACTTTGTAAAAGTAAAAGCAACGCGTCACATTTAAAAGCAAAGAAAATTTCATCTGTAACCTTATGAAATCTACATTGTTGTCACAATCATACTTTTATCATTGCACTGTTCTCTAGGCTATTGAACAAAAGCATCTCCACACAATGTGCATCCAGAACAACCTACATTTTCCAATGTCTTCGACTGATACTGTGAAAAGAAGCTATACAAATTCATCCTTTTGTCAGCCATTAACGTCACAAATGACATTAATGCCGATGATATTTTCATTGTCAGAGAAAACCATTGTACAGTAAAACAATGGTGTGACATATCTACACAACACTTTTAGATCATCTATCAATGTCAGTTTATACAATAATTATACTATTATATTCTATTACAATACAGTACGGCACTCTGCTGTAGTGAACACAAATTTAGCTATCGCGCATGAGCATGCCATTTACAATTCCTCCATAAAACTTCATATTAAAAAGACGTCTTCAATCCCAGTTCGAACGTTCGTCAATCACATCATAAAACTCTTTCACAATTTCATCCTGTGTCAACCTCTTTCCTTTTTTCCATCGACTTTCCAAATAAGCCTAAAAACTAGTCTCATACATTCACAGGAGGCGCAATATCATCGTATACATACTGTAATCCTTTACGCACTAAGATACGAATATCGTTGGTTTTGTACAGCTAGTGCGTAAATATATGTGTGTATTTATATACCGCACTTTCAGAATTTGTCCATGTTGCCAGGCAGGAATGTCGCAAATGCGGGTTTGAAAGCCCAGGAAAAAATTCCTGTTGAATGCTCGCAGTGTAGGCGCGAATCCGCAGCCGAAGCGCCCGTCGAGTCACAGATACTGGTGTGCTGACGACAACACCATTATAGGCACACAAAGTATACTATGAAGGTACAGCACCATGTTTCACTGCCAACTTCGTCTAAAGTCGAATTAATAAGATGGAATTAATTTAATGTGTGTGTAAAAGGAAGCTAACAGCGTCAGTATCCTCTCCTACCCCCAAAAACCAATTGCCTTATATCTTAATGTTAATATAGCAATAATAAAAAGCAGTGTCAATTTCAGAATCTGGAAGAAAGCCTAAGTGAAGAGCGCCATTTTCCTGTACAGACGACTCACCATGAGAGAAAGGTGCGCTATTTCATTACGTTACATTATGTTACATTTTGTTATGTTTCGTTTCATTACAGTACAGTTATTACATTACATTAATTATTTGATTAGAGAATGTTCTTGTATGATTTCGCTCTAAAGCTGTACAGTTCCATTGACGTTTCATACAGCGGACTGTTGTTCATGGGATTCTTTCACTGAACATATTGTACATTGACCAGTATATTCGTGGCTATTCTCACTGCCTTCTCCATAGAATGGCTTCCGCAGCTCTGAAGATCCCTTAAAGTCCACACACCTGGTTCGAGGATGGCCCCGGGGGTCTAGTCCAGGTTCCTCCTGGGTATACGTTCGTCACTCATCGGTAACACATGTCCAAGAAAAAAAAACACTGAAGTCGAGCACTCCGAACCAACTCGGAGACAGAAGTCCGGTTAGATCTCCTCAGGACATCCTCTGTCCTAACATGATCTTGCCAATTCATGCACCATATTCGTCGCAATCAACGTTTTTTTATGATGATGATGATAAGCGTTTTGATGAACATGACCACACTTGGTGTAATAGTAATAGTTGAGCATTTTTTATCTTGCTATTACTACATACTGTAATGTAATCTCTGTATTTGCAGGTTGTGGTATTTTCTAAAGGGTTTGACCTGCTGCAAGACGCCCACGGCCATATTGTGTTTCCCAGGTGAGCTTATTTTAATAACTGACAAATGAAGCATCCGGCAGACATTTTTTGGCACCAAATGTGTCTGAGCTCTAGTACTAACGCCAACAAGACCATAACGATACCCTAGCAGTTTGATATTTATAGGGCTCCATAACTGCATGTCTTTGGGGAAGTGCGCATATTATTGTGTCTCACCCACATAATTTTTGTGTAATCGTAGCAGATTTGTCAGTTCACATATTTACTGACCTAAGTTACTTAACATACCATGCCAGACGCTCAGCCTCGTATATGGGATATATACGATTTCCATAGGCTGTACTGTAATTAGATACCGATTCAAAATTAAATGGTGCCGTAATAATTAATCATGTAATCACAATTAGTAATAGCTATCAGTTATAAATGTTATATGAGATACATGACATATAAATGAAAAATCTTCATCTAAATGATGTGAACAAATTAGAGGGCAATCATATACGAGCCTACTATCCTGTAATGTATTGTTAAATATAGCTCTATTACATCAGTTGGAATTAAATAGTGTTGATAATTTTCTACTGTGTAACCTTAAAAGGAAAGTAATTTGCTAATGCAAAAATGCGAATATTAAATTAATGAGTAATGTACCTAGATTTTGGCTCTTACATGACACGACGCCGCCCTGGAACTTTTACGCTCAGTATACAAGCAATGTTAAGCATTTGAAATGCTGGTTTAACGCAGAAACCTCACAGTAGTCATTAAATCTGCCATGGTATTAACGATATATGCATGCTAATAATTTAAGGCACTAGCCTACTGATTAAGCATTTAAGGCCTCAGGCTCACAGCACGGACCCGGCGGCAGTCATGAAAATAAAACGTGCCATGGTAGTCTGGGCTGGGTGGTGTTAATCTGGCCTATTTCATTACTCAAAGGGACAGTAGCTCAGTGGTAGAGAGATCACCTACAGATCTCGGGGTCCTGGGTTCAAGCATGGGCAGCGGCAAATGTTTGTGTCATTTTCCCTGTGTTTCTGTAATTCTATTGGGAAGGAACTTACCGCTAATTGCATCCACTAGTTCAGTGGCTAAATTGAGCAGCTGGGGACTGGGTAGCTTTCGTAGTAATTGTACTAGCTTCTTCCCCCTGCCTTCGCGTAATGGAACATGGAAATAATCCTGACCACGTCCGGTGGTTTTCTCCGGGTTCTCCGGTTTCCTCACCGTGATGACATCTACCTTTTGGTCACTTTACATGTGTATGTGTTGGACATATGTTGCAGTGCTAGCCACAGTTAGCCCCATTGGGATAGCACTCCCTTGACAAGAGTCGCACTCACACATGTCACACTAGGATGTGGTCATATTCCACTAAGGAATAAAACGCTCAGTTATTACTAATTGAAAAGGTGGGGTAGATTTTCATCCCGGATCTGGTCAGGTTGTTTGATATGAGAAAATAAAACATTTTATGCCGTACCTGGCCAAAATGTTTGTGTAAACGATGTTACGCGATGTTGTCCCATGAATGGCCACACATGATTATGATTGCGCTTCATGTGTATGTACTGTATATTATGATGAATCATGGAGACTGGATCTTTAATAACTTGTGCAGCGTAGCCTATAATGGTTATAAATGTAGAAGTCATGCCATGAGATACTATACCTGATACCATAATAGTTGACATTAAATAGTAATGACTTGTAATTACTCCCCAAGGAGATAGATAGGAGATAGATAGACATCTTGGCCATTAGCCACTATTTATATCTCAATAAGCTGGAGTTTAATATCTTATGATAAACATCCTGTAATTCACTTTTAACTGCCAGATCCCTCATATCTATATATAGTATTACGGTACACGTACTAATACCCTCTGGACACTGCATCGACTACTCACCGTACATCGGGAGACTATTAAACGGCGGGAGACTATTCTGCATCGACTACAGATATCCCGTAGCCCGCTATACGATCTGCGCAA
>WNLI01211952.1:0-12703 GCA_025802215.1 Wirenia argentea | reverse complement strand
GTTTGATAACCATTGCGGAAACCCGCTTGTTCCTCACCTAGAATACCAGTATTTTCAATGTATTCTGTAAGCCCACTGTTAATACGAAATAGCTTCCCGAGAATGTTCATATTACATTAAATTTTAATATTACATTTTAATATTACATTTTAATATTTTAATATTACATTTTAATATTACATTAAAGAAGAAAACAAGAAACAAACATATCAGGCGAGTACTTTATAAGTTCATTTATGATACCATCTGGTCCCGATGCTTTATTAGTTTTTAAAGTGTTGATCGAGTTCTATACTTCTTCTTCAGGGGACCAGTCATTAAGTTAGGCATTAGTGGTAGGTGGATCGGAGTATGAGTTTGGTGGGACTTTATTCATTAATGTTGCGCAATTTAAGTAGGTGATCTGAGAAAGTATTTGCATCTAACGTCAGTTTGGGACTTTTATATCCATCATTAGATAAGTTTCTCCAGAATTCATTTGGGTCACTTTTTGTCTTAGAGTACTGATTTTGTTTCTAACAAGATTTGTCTCAAATACGTACACTGCTGAGACTGTCAGGTAAATTTGAATGACTCAATGTATCAGCAATAACTAAGTCACGACCAGGTATGTACATCACTTTTAATCCATATTTTTGTACTCTCAGATACGCTGTAGAGGCTGTGGAGCGTCAATGACAGATTTGCGAAACAGATTTTTAACGTTGCTACGGAAACCTTAGTATCGAGCAACCTCGTAATATAAACAGAAATGGCCAAAGGTGATGGTCCTGGTTATTCACTAACAATTCACATGTAAAATTACTTAATTCCTTAGTCTTTTCAAGAAACTCATCAAGGAGTGGTTGTAGTTCATCATCCACTTATTAAAAAAAACCACAGTTTGGGTAGAAGTGGTGTGTGCAGTTCTGTACTACTGCTGCACCACCTCACTCACCTTCCCCATCTTCCCCAGTCTTTTCTTGGAATTACATACACTTCCTTAGTGTTGGAGTTGGGTACACTTTCTTAGTCTTGGTTAATTGAGTACACTTCCTTAGTTTTGTGGAGTTGGGTACCCTTCCTTAGTCTTGGTTAATTGGGTACATTTCCTTAGTCTTGGGGAGTTGGGTATGCTTCCTTAGTCTTCGTTAATTCGGTATGCTTCCTTAGTCTTGGTTAATTCGGTATGCTTCCTTAGTATTGGTTAATTGGGTACACTTCCTTTGTCTTGGTAATAATTGGGTATGCTTCCTTCGATTTGTGGAGTTGGGTACGCTTCAGTCTTGGAGTTGTGTATGTTGTTGAGTGACATCCCCTGTCTTAGTCTTGCAGTTTTGGAAATCACATATTTTGTGAAATGTTCATTCAAATACAAGTAGTGTTTTTTTCATTCCATTAATTGGTAATCTGCCATTCATGGAATGTTAGTTATGAATTAAATGAATAACAAGTCCTGTGAACAAACAAGTACCCTTGTAATTACTCCTTCCATCATTCCATCTGTCTTCTCTGTCATCATCTCTAGGAGAATAGCATCTTGAACGTTGTGTGAGATACAGGTTTATCACATTCTCCATTTTTAATGTTCAATTTCGGAAAATGGTCAGATACTAAATTTACAGTCACATTTGTGTTTTTTTAGCAGTAGATATATAATATCAGTCGAAGAGTTTGTACAGTAGCCTTGCCATCAGTCATGATTACATTGGATACGAGGGTCATGTTTTAGGACAGCCACATCTGAAATTGAATAACACTCACTCGGTTGTCTGTACATGCTCACCCTGCAGTCTCCATGTGATATGCAGAATCTGCTCTCGTCCATGAACAGGACCTCATCCCACAAGGGTTAGGCCCACCCCACACACGTTCGTTCTCTAAATCCAATCACCGAGTGCACCTGATATCTGTTGGTTTCAGATCCTTGTACGGTCGTTGAGGTCTCGGGTTTTCCTTGTGTAAACGTCCTATAATGGTTGAAGATCTCACCCTATTGTTGTTACTGTCCGGTGTAGTATGTGCTGTTGTAGTAGTGAAGATTTGAATGCCTACAAATGAAGAGTGTCTTAATGCACATGTACTGTATATGTTTTGATGGATGTGTTCAAATATGTTATATCTACACTCGTACACAAACACATGACACACAGGTATGAAACGTCGTGTGGGGATGTGTGTAGTTCTTTCTGTGTGCCACTGCTGCACCCCTCACTCCAACTCTCCATCCCATCATCCCCAGTCTTTTCTTGGAATTACATATGCTTCCTTAGTCTTGCAGTTGGGTATACTTCCCCAGTCTTGTTGTTGGGTATGTTGTTGATTGATATCCCAGTTCATCACCGACATAAACACATGACGAATGACAATTATTTTATCTCGTACGTAATACGGCTATAATACTACTACTTATATACCACTTAATGAATTTGCGTTCGGGCATGATACTTCTAATTATGTGGGTTAGGAGGTGTTTGTGTACATGTATAGTCCTGTGTGCTACTGTTCCACCTTCTCCCCTCTCCTTAATCATTCGTCGTTCCACCTTTTCTTGGAGTTGGGTCCGCTTCGTTAGTTTATAACGGATCACTTATCATCATGTAACGTTTGATGATGGTGTACTGTGTGACTATTTTAAAATAAAATAAAAACACACACCAGCGGCATCATACCGTAGTCCTTATTATATTGGCGGTGTGTCGGCATAGATCGGTGTTCTGTCGGGCTATAATTCCATTTTGCGGACATTTGTTGTCTCTTTGTGTTTTTGTTTTGCTTAGGCAAATGCAATGTTACGTAAACAAAAGTATTTTATAACATAGAATAATGTAAAATTTTGTATACCTAATGAAACATTGTTTCATGGAACAATCGCCGACTAGGATCGCGATTCGTCTGCAATAAAACAATAAATAAGGGAAAGCCACAACATTGACCTGTCCATCACCACAAATACAATCGGCCATTGTAATATAGTTGATATTACTAACTAAATTACACCGTATCGTTTTGACTGCACTTACCCCATGATGGTTACATGCCTACAAGTGACATATTGGCCCCTTGTATTTGTTGATGTGTATATATATTCTTTTGATACATGATAAGCTCGTTCTCTTGATCTCTTCCTCACTCAAAATGTTAATAATTTTTTTATGGCAGCGGTCATATGCGCTCCTCGTTTGCATTGGTCTTAATATACAATAATAACACAGCCCAGTGGTTCCTTAGTCCTTATCTGGATTGGCGTAATACGTCCGGCTACAATTCCATTTTGGGGGTTTGTTGATATATTGAGTTTTTGTCTGACGGATTCAGTGTTATATAAACGAAAACATAAATTATAACACAAGATAATTTATAAATGTGTATAATGAACCACCAGAAGCAAAAAACAGTCGGTTCACAAACTCTTAATTATCACCATATTCATGTGATATAAATGTTTCCTATTATGTTTCCTATTCCTACTATAAGGCAAATTTTAATATTATTAAACCTATATATTTCAAATCTTTAAGTAAACGCTAGAGGAAATGCTTTTCGTACATTGGCAGCGACGTCATATATTGTCATGGGTTAAGCAGGGTGATTAACCATCCAATTGTCACATGATGGGTTTAATGTCGCTTAAATGGTCCATATACTCTGCGATCTAACTGGGTCAATGTGGGTCAATGCGATCCAACTGGGTCAATGTGGGTCAATGCGATCCAACTGGGTCAATGCGGGTCAATGCGATCCAACTGGGTCAATGTGGGTCAATGCGATCCAACTGGGTCAATGTGGGTCAATGCGATTCAACTGGGTCAATGTGCCCCAAGTGTACTGGCTCCACCTACCCTGAATAGGTCAGATTATGTAAAATTTGAGCAAGGTCTAAAATTGTTTTTGTACATGCATGGCATAACCCATTGACTGCCTATTACTGTTCTACACTGACTACACGGGTTTCTCGAATATGTACATATTCAGTTATATCAAGTATCGACTCTCATTACAGTACATAACATAATCACCTTCATTACCATGCATAGAAATGCTGACACAATAACACGTCTGTCCAGTACTGGTTTCTTACTTTGTCTCTTCCTGCTTCTTTTTCATGCGTTGCCTGACAGAGTCGGTCTTAATCATACACTACACATGTGCAAAATGTTAATAATTTTGTATGATGGCCGTGCAGTTGTAATGGAACTGTCCGTTCAAGCATAGAAATTATAGAGAGTGTGGACATGTCGACATTGAGTCATTGACGGATGGTGCGGGTCGACGCTACTCATCTCCGTCCTCAACAGTTGTACTATAGTCCTTACGTGTATATGCGTTGCATCACCTTACAATTCCATTTTAGGGTCATGGTAATGTGTTAATATTTTGTGTTTTTTTTGTTTAGGCAGATGCAATGTTATGTAAAAGAAAAGTATATTACAGTATACAGTACTGCAAAATAATTGATAAATAATTATGATGAAATTGCATACTGTACAACAACGGAACAATCGCAGACTAGGAGTCTCACGAATTGCAATTCTTTCGCAATTTACAAATAAAAAAAGGCAACATTGACCTGTTGTCCATCACCACAAATACAATCGGTCATTCGCAAAGGTTCTCGTGTAACGCCAGGGACTCGGGATGGGCTTCACCGTGACACTGTAGATGTTGCAAATACTGTCTCTAGGGCGATGCATCAATCTAGTATACCCGTTTTGGCGGTGACTTCGATACGATATGCACCGCTGAACCAAGGTATGAAAATCAAAGCCTTGCTTTTTCCCTTGATTTTTAGCTCACCTGCTGAGCTTTTGTTAGGTACTCGCAAGACGTGTCCAGTGTCCTTAATTCATACTCTTGGACTGTTCCTCTATGTTTCACGGAACTGGGGACTGGACTGTATTTGAAGTACGTACAGTCCTATCATATGTTCATAAATCTGATGTGTGTGCCTAACTTACCATGTATGCAAGCTGCGAAACTGTTGGAAAATCAAAAACAAAAGTTGATTAGTATTGATGATAGATGGCACGCAAAGTTACACAAATTACAATTATTTTTTTCTGCCTGAGATCGAAATTCTCACATTTCTCAGATTGATTACAGTCTACAGTATAATCTACAACAATGAAATTCTTGTATTGATACTACATTGATGTCTTATTTAGTTGTATTGAATACCTGTAGTAAAATTTAGTACTATTAAGCTTTATAACGTACCTGGTAAATGTAAAATGGTACTGTAAAGATCATTGTAATTATATTATAGAGAGAGGTAAAACTCTCCCGTAATGTCGTCACATTTCATGTTTTGATTTAAATAAAATATACTCAACATTAAAAACGCCCCTCCCCCCCTCCTACTATAATGAATATAATGAATAACGTATTGGACTATGGTGTTCTTGGAATACCTACTTATAATAACGTAAAGTACCTACCAATAGCAGCTTGTACTGTATGTACTGCTCGGAATTATGTGACATTTACCTCTTCAAGAACACTGAATATTGGTTCGATCCTACCACCCTTCCCTTTCTCAATACTTGTTGATTCATGTATACATTCCAGGATTGCCAAATCGACTGACTTGCTTCCCTGTAATAATTATTGCAGTTTTGTAGATTGCAGTGCTGCGTGAATTACGTAGGGTCGTGAGTCAAATCATTGTTGGATGCCATCGCATATCACCCATTTTGTGTGTGAAGGCTTTCACCTGTTCCTCCAAAAAACATTTCCATCAGTCTGTCTCCAATCACCTTATTTTTGATAATGTCCATCATATCCTTTTTGTGCATGTGTTTGTGAGATTAATACCTTGATTTTCAATTATCTTTTTGAATTGGTCGTCTACGGCGATCACATGAATGAATGTGATATGACCTTTGTTTTGAGGTCGTCATCCTTCATGGTCTTCTTCCCACTGATTGTGTCATTGTATGGCCATTTCCTTCCTGGTGATGTGTCATTGTATGGCCATTTCCTTCGCACAGTCACTGTATCCATGGTCCATTAACTTCACATGGCAAGTGTTTATTTTATTCAAAATGTATTTAAGTGGTTTATGTTAAGGCGATACTAATATTTACATTGCCTTGGACCACTGTACTACTATTAGTACTAAAGTTTAACAAGCTCTATTATAACAATAACCCCAGTTTACCTAGCCATACGCCACAATTCGCCATGTTGATGTGACCAGTCTAGCGGCTGTAACCGACGAATCTGGCGGAAGTGTTCGTCATAGAAAGACGCCGCCGGAAAACCGCCTATTTGAGATCGTTTTTCACTGTGTTACCATATTTTAGTAGCGCAATGGCATCATGGGGGAATTTTTGGAGATAGATCGTGCAGTAAATGTCATATGCGTTCGTCCATTGGATTATCTTCTTCGGTCTCCTCACCCACTGGACACCTTCAGCATTCTGTGATTCATGTGTTCTACAACCGAACTACTTCCTTGGACGTGATATTTACGATATCAATATAAATATTTGTGAGAGTCTTCTCGTGGTAATTAATATTATCAACAGGGTTATGTAATAAATTTGTTCTAATAAGGTAATCTACTACGTATGTTTCTATTGATGAGCAGTTCAGCAGGAGACCCAGATCAACGTCTACTTGTGTTGTTCTGTACGTGAGAAGTGACAGGTATAGGTCGGTATTGTCATCTCGCTTTGAAGATTGATAGTGATACCAAATTGATTATTTGTATGGTGGACGATACAAATAAGTCAGACTGGGGAGGAAGTATACTTGTAAATGGCCTGGCTGCCTACAAAATTTGTGGTCTCATTAGGGTATTCTGCACACATTTGTCTAAATCATTCCACATATAGCGCATCTTTTTGTCTCGCAGCGTCTGCACTTCCTTGTCCTTCAATGACTTTAGATTTTTCGTCATTCCACGCCTCTTCCACTACGGGAAATAGATACTGTTCTTGCATGGCGTAGAAAGATGCGGACGATATCAATTGTAGTTGTAAAAGTCAAATTTTTTTGTGCAGAAAATGAAAAACGTGGTGTCTTGTTCACTCTAGACAGAAAAGTGATATTAATACCCGGCTTTTACGCCCAAACGCCCGGGTGAGAATTTGTCTTAAAAACAAAATTTACGGCAGAAAAATTCACTTGAATTTTTGTGTGACCCTTCCACATTGCTTCCACTCTGTTTGTACACCTGTTGCACCTGGAGTGAAATGTTATTGGGCTACTGCATGTACAATATATTTGCAAAGTAACAACCATTACAGCTAGTCTCTGCATATCCATGGCGAAAACATTCTCACAAGTTACAGCAGTGCGACCAGGTGCATTCCTCTGAATTTTTGAGGAAGCTGGTGCCACTCTTCTTCTGCAAAATTGAGTCTGTACTTCATGCTACCCAAGATGTAGTGGATTTCTCTGAGATCTCCTTAAGGAATTTGATGTAAAACCCAACAATGGCATCCGTTACTATTGTTGTGTAGGCAATACTGTCGTGTTCTTTTTGGTCACATTATTTCCACACGGAGACGCTTAACGATCGATATTGTCTTGAGTTTGTTTCATGTTGATTACATTGATACATTTATTTCACATGGTATACTGATCACACTTGATACATTGATCACTACTGATACATTGATCACACTTGATTACATTTGATACATTGACCACACTTGATACATTGATCACACTTGATACATTGATCACACTTGATACATTGATCACACTTGATTACATTTGATGCATTGACAACACTTGATACATTGATCACCCTTAATACATTGGTCACTACTGAGACATTGATCACACTTGAGTACATTTGATACATTGACTACACTTGATACATTGATCACACTTCATACATCGATCACCCTTGATACATTGATCACACTTGATACATTGATCACACTTGATACATTGATCACCCTTGATACATTGACCACACTTGATACATTCATCACACATTGATTGTATTTGATACATTGATCTCAGCTGATACATTGACCACACTTGAATCATGAATCATATTTCAGTACAGGACAATCATATCAAATCACGGCCAATGTTCACTGGTCCAACATGGAGAAACCGACCAGTGAAAAGTCCCAAACTACAATCATGCCGGGTTTACGCGATTGATTACTAATGTTGACAGACATTTTTTACGCGCACCTTTTCTGAATCGTAATAGGGAAAGCATTTAGACTTTAGAATCACAAAAGTTGACAGTTTCTTCTTTGTTTACAGATGCATGTATATTTTGTTTGATGTTTTGTTTCCTAGAATCATGATCATGTTCCTATACAAAAAAAAAATTCGCGACAGCGTCGATATTATCCGATTAATTATGTAGTAAATGTACTTAGTAAAACATTTTACGCTACATAATGTCCTAATAAAGTGTATGAAACACTGATCGATAACGGCACGTGTTCGCTTTCCAATTCGAGTTTCGTCATTGATGTGATATTTTTTGGGACGAGGAAAGACTCGCAATAATAAGGAGCACGAAAAGGGCAGTATCACAAGTCCTCTGGTATGTTGCTCGAACAGTTAGGGCAGTAGAGATCATACCCTCAAGAAATCTAATATATACTAGGCCAAAAAAGAAACGCATTTTGCTATTAAATGCTATTTATAATCATATAAATTATGGTGAGTACACGGTGTGTAAAGCCTACAGTTGTGGAGTGAATATGTCAACAACATGTGCAGCATCATCCAGCATGTCAACTTAACATAATACTTGGGTTTGGGTCAGAAATACACGTTCCACAATGAGTTAGTGGGGTCATTAAACTTTCAATAATTAGTCTTTTCTTCATGGAACATGCATGCCAAGGTTAACAACTCTACAACGTGACTGTGTCACAGCAGACAGGGATGATAGAGGCAGGAATTGCTAATCAATTTCGCTTCCACATTATACCACGATATATCGCCTATCTGAACGTTTACTGCGACAGAAGGGGACTTAAGATCGACGGACGAATGGAAGGCCATCGATTTGGGAATTCTACAGACTCTAGTGTGATCAATACGCTGGCGTATTCGGAGCTGTATCCACGCCAGATGGAGACATATGCGATACTAAAAGATGTATGACACCCAGATGATGTCATAATGAATAAAAATTATGACATTTACTTCATACTATTAAAAATATTTTACCAATAATGTAAAATGCGTTTCTTTTTTTGCCTAGTATATTTTACTCCAACAAGGTAGGCACATTCATGTCGGAGCACATCGTGACTATGTCTCCTAATTTGCCAACAATGTTCGCAGGAGAATGAATTGGAGTATCGATCAAGGTCAGATATACGAGAAATGGTCGTTGTGGAGATTAACTCACATAGTTTTTTGGTGCTCTGTTGGCTATCTTCTCATCGCGGATATTTCTGACCCCTGAAATATGGTTTGTAATCGCGGTCGTAGTGGCTGGTTATCTAATATCAAAGTATGTCTCTCTTGAGCTTTACGCATCTTTTGTGCATGTCTATGTTGAGTTTAATATCTTAATTTTCAATAAGATCTGTAGTTATCCCACATTCGATATTAGAGATGAGACTAACTGGTTGTAGATTTAGGTCGACCATGGGAGGGGTGGACTTCTTTATTCCCAACAAGTTTCTGTAGGCGTGGTTGGATTTTTGTCAGTGCCAAACGTCTAATCTGTTCCTATGTTTCGTTTTAATGACACTCATTTGGGAAAACCCCATCTCACATAAATAGCTACCTACTAATTATTTAATATTTTAATAGGCCTATACAAGTATATTTTTTTCATTTGATATTTTAATATATTAATTTTAATTTAAACACAAACATACAGTAGGCTGCCCTATATCAAGACACATTAACTTTCGATTAATAAATAAGCTTTGTTTTTAGTTTGTACATCGACAAGGTTAACTAGTTCGATAAAACACAAAGTTTGTTTCGTTTGTTGACTATTACAACTTTACTCTCATCTGGTTCATCGCGTAAAACATGGAACACATGTTGTGTCCAACATTGTTTGTGATAACTCACGAAAAGGTGTGATATGTGAAAGGGGTGATATGCGTCACGTTTTGTATGTTGTACGTAACGGTGCACCGGCTGTTGGAGGTGACGGGTCTATTGCTCAACCCATATCCACAAAAATATATTGATGCACTGCATTGACATTAATACACATACATATTTCACTGTGTGTGAAAGCAATACTCATAATTTTGTTAGCTTTTGCATTAGCCTTAAGTCCGAGACCTTCACCTGTTTGGACTATGTTATATGTCTGTGTCTGGGTCTCGTTGATCGTGGACAGAAAATTACCAAAGTCTATGTACGTGTTATCCCATATGTGTGGTCGAGTTTTTTCCAGCACGCGATACGACAGGGGTATGGGGAGTTCACCAGAGAAAAGAGTACACTTTTATTGTTATCGCGAGTAGACATAGATGTTGAATGTTGATGTTGTCATATTAGCTACGCTGTCTACTGTGCCAGATAAGTTTGGCACTGTCAAAATATCGGCTACGATGTTTGGTGGTAAGTTATGCGCCTGTAAGTTCTTCGACTTTTTTGACAGTTCATCGAAGAACAACTGAAATGTATCTCCCGGCCAGCCAGGGTTGACCTGGCGCATATCAAGTGTTATATTTCTTATTTACAGTGACTTTAATTAAAGATTATCCTAACATATTATATACAAACCTTGATGGCCACTTAATACAATAAATTATATGATAACAGAAAAAAAAATGTATGGATCCTCTGTTAACACAGCTGTGCGCACTCTTTCGTCAATGTCTCCATTTGCCATGCATGCTAAAACTACTGTGAAGTCGCTACGCTCATGGCCTGTAGTTTTCAACAGCACCGCCTTTGCCCCTATGGCGTCCACTGTCTTCCTGCTTGGCATATCAAACGCTATGGGAGTCTCATCCATGTTGCCTATTTGACTGAGTAGGTAATCATGTTTCTTCCGGTGTTTGATGATAAAGTGATGGAAGCTTACTACTATCTTTTCTTCAAGGTCTTCTGGTAGTTTCTGTGCTATCTTGGTGCACTGTCTGAGTGAAAGGTTCTTCCTTTTCATTAATCTCCCACACCACGAGCCATTGCCAGTGAAACCTTCACATGTCCTTCTCTTGGCTATTCTTTTACCCTCCAAATCTGATTGAATTTCGAGATACAGACTTGACCTTGATGGTAAAGTTCATTATCCTTCGCTGTCTTCTTCCCCGTGATGCAATCATTGTAGTGTGGTCTCCTCCGCACAGTGACCATATCCATGGACCATCAAGCTCATGTTGTTGCAACATTCATTAGATTTGATGCATACTATACACAGCACCTGTGACAATGACATTAAACCTCTCTTGTCAGCTCTAGCATCCGCTTGGACAAGGATAACTTTTCTTCAGAGCTATGAGGTACAATGTTTCGCATTTGGGTGCCTTAATTGTGATGCCGTATAGCCAGAATCATAGATGTATTAACAGTGGTGTTTGTATATGGCTACAGAAAATATCTTGAGTTGTCGGGATTACAATAGTATTGATTGCAGTAGCATTTGCTCACGTTGATAATTACACATAATACATAATTGTGGTTCTCTATTTTTTACAACTTTATGATTATCGTGAATATTCTCTGCATCATACATGTGATGTGCATTTGTTTGTCTCTGAGTCAGATTCAACATTATCGATCACTGCCATGTTGTTCTGAATATAAACTGTTCTTCTATAATATCTGTCACCATTGACTCGAGTAATATATAATACCTTGGTCCTTGAAATTTGACAATACTAAATATTGTCTTTATCAACTGCTGGAGTGATCAGAAACGCGTTCGTTCACTCGTATAGATTGAGAGCCCTAGATGGCCGTTTCGTATAGAGGAAATTGCCTCCCTCTAATTTCACGTCGTAACTGGGTGCTGTCGATTTTGAATCCACCAATAAAGCAAAATCAACAAATTCGTTTGCCCAAATCTTCGCTTTGGTTTTCGCATCTACTTTTATATCAATAGACTAATCGGCGATTAGGATATCGTCGTTCTTTGACACAATCACTTGGTATAACAAGATCATCATCAATGAAGTCAACCAACATTTTGTGCTGCAATAAAACAATCATTGTTTTAAATGGTAGCAGACTAGCAGTCTACCAAGCATTTTGAAGTTACATAAAAATGAGATCCAGACATAACATTATGGTTTACTAAAGAAATTATATAACTAATATTATCGGCAACATAAGCGTCACGATTGCAAAGTTCTGGAACTTATCCTGTAATCTATGAGCTGGTTTCATGTTTGCGGTAAGAAAGTCAACTACAATAGAAGACATATAGTAGAAGTCTTCCAATATTATTACTTAATACCTTTAGCATCATAATACATATTTAGACATATAATAGACATAAATTAAATAGTTTACCAAAAAAATGAACTAATGTTATCGCTCACGTGTCAGCATTGCAATGTTCTGGGTACCCTGATGCTAAAGGCAAAACAACTTTCAATATGAGTTACCTCAAATGTTTCAATGGATTTAGTTAGGCACATGCATCCTCTCTCGGAAAATATGCTTGAAGCAATTCCAAAAATCCGTCTGCGTCCGCCAACTTGAATTCAAAATGGCCGCCATTTTATTAACATTAAAGACGTATTAATTATGATGAATTTTTTTCTCATAAAAATTCCAGTATGATTGTGTGTAGGTATGGATGTCCTCTACA
>WNLI01211841.1:0-12705 GCA_025802215.1 Wirenia argentea | reverse complement strand
TTTGATCCCTGCATATTTTGATCCCTGCATATTTTGATCCCTGCATATTTTGATCCCTGCATATTTTGATCCCTGCACATTGTGACCCCTGCAGGATATTCAATATTTTTTTAAACCTGATATAGTTGACCCCTGTACATTTTACCCTTGCACATTTTGAGCCCTGCACATTTTTACCTCTGTACATTTTTACCCCTGCATATTATATTATTAATTACCATACCATACAACCAATTGCAATGATACAATCATATATCCTCCTTGTATTAGGCTTTTGATAATGAACCAGTTCAACACAAGGGAGGTAATTACATGTAAGATTATTTTTTCAATGTGTTTTTCATCTCACAGTCTATGGCACAATATTTAAATTTTTGCAACAGCTATTCTCCATTTTGTCCATTTATCAGTGGAGTGTATTACCTGAATGCACATTTTGCCTGTAACAAAATGATGACTTTTATTTTTTATTTTTTTATTTGTTTATTTGGTGAACATAAGTATTGTAATCCGTAGTCTATACTGTATAGATAATAAAATATATGGATAACTAAACCGTACTCTGTCACTTTTTAGTAGTTCAAAGTTCACGCAAAATGTCAATGTTCACACAGGATGACTCCCAAAGTTTACTCTACGTAGACTTAATTCCAGGGAGGTCCAAAAATTTTGACAAAAATATAAGTCCTTAGTCTTGCTTGTAGCCTATCTATAATATTATCTATACTGTACTGTACGTCACTTAAAAAACACTGAATACACTACACTAAATGTATACTAAAACCATATAATTATAAATTATAAATATAAATTTATAATGCATGTCTCTGAATGTCACACACATAGTTATCACATGAATATAACTTAATTAAAATATACAATCAAATTAGCTCACCATACGATTGCAATAGCTCACTTGAGCAGGTTCGGTAGTGGTGTGATGATTTCCATATGAATCTTTGATTTTCATTTTCTGTTTGATGAGATAAAAAGAGACCAAATTAATAAAAAAAAGATCAAATTAATATTGATATGGTTGTAAAGTGGATGGACATCGACATTGCAATAGCAAACTTGAGCAAAAAAAGGTGTATGTTGCACCGTAGCAGTTGGGAGACCGGAAGATGGAAAAATGGGAAGATGGAAAAAAGCATGGGAAGATGGAAAAAGAAGCAATCATCCACAGGCAATCCAGGAGAATTACCGATGGTAGATGGAGAGAACATGATCTGTGGGCAAAATTCACAGAGGAATGAGATGATATGTTGGCGACCCAAAAAGCTTGGTGAGCTTATTTCCATTGGGGCCACATAAAAAGAATAGAAAAAAGAAAATCTACAGAGGATGATTGTGAGAAGATTGAAGTCGAGAGTCAAGGCCCTACTGCATGCAACATACATTAATCCTGAAAATATAACAAAAAAGTCAGAACGCCCATTGATGGATTAGACATACGACTATATGATCTAAGTTATGAATGAGTTACTTGATGATTGAATTGGAACAATTGATAATTGAGTAATTTACCGCCAAAATTGGTTAAGGTTACAAAAAAGAACAACAAATGGGAAAAGATGTACCGAAGAGTGGTACTTGGATCTGGGAGTACTTTCTAGTAGAAGATAAAGTTACTCTCGAAATCGCGTTGCATTTCGCGGTTAAGTTGAGTTTTTAGAGATTTTTTGAATGTCTGCTTATTACCCAGTAATTTCAATTCATTTGGTAAATCATTCCAGTGTTTTATACCGTTATAGTAGAAACTGTTAATGATTTGCCCTGTTGCGCGAGGAACAAGATAGTTGAGGTTACTCCCCCTCGTATTATACGAATGAGTTGCTGAAATTCGATCAAAATGATCATACAGGTATGAAGGACATCTGTCATTGAAAATATTGTGTACGTGACCAAGCGAGAGTTGTTTTACACGTAGATCTATGCTAAGCATTTTACATTCGTCAAACTTTGGATAATCTATCCGAGTTCTGTTGTCAAGCCTTTTGATGAAGCGAATTGATTTGTTCTGAATGACCTGCAGTTTTTTTTTCAATTTTGAATTGAGACCGTAATACCACGCTGAACACGCGTAGTCCAGGTGTGATTGAATTAGAGCCGAACATAGTAACTTTTTAACTTTCTCGTTGACACATCTAGCCTGTCTATACAAGAAATTGAGTCTGGAGTTACATTTTTTGACAACTTGGTTAACTGTGGCTTCTCCCGACAGGGTTTGATCCATCTCAAGACCGAGATACTTAACAGAATTTTGAGCTTTGATAGTGAGACCATTAAGGGAGATTGAGAAGTCACTGATCTTTTTAATTTTACGTCGTGATCCGAAAATTATACACTCCGTTTTGTCTGGGTGTAATGATAATTTGTTATCAACTAGCCACTTGTTACACATACTCAAATTTTCACTAAGTTTTTGGCTGATAACATCAGGGTCCTTGTGGGAAAACAGAATAGATGTGTCATCGGCATACAGCATTGTTTTACATTCAGGTGAGATACTGATACCTATGTCGTTGATATAGCACAAGAAAAGTACGGGGCCCAGAATGGACCCTTGAGGAACACCACAGGAGATTTCCATAGGCGGTGAGTTGGTGTTGTTAACACTGACTATTTGTTTGCGGTTAGAAAGGTATGATCTGAACCAGTCTACTGAACCAATTCCCATTGATCTGAGTTTTTCACACAGGATATTATGGTCTACAGTGTCAAACGCCTTCTGTAGGTCGAGTAAGACCATTCCGGTAAATATCCCTTTGGCAGACTGTGACCGGATATAGTCTGTAAGATGAATTAGACCGGTATCTGTGGAATATCGCGATCGGAATCCTGACTGAAATTCATAGATCAGATTTTCGGACGTTAGGTAGTTTACAAGTTGATTATACACCACTCTTTCTAAAATTTTAGATATAATGTTCAAAATACTGATAGGTCTGTAGTTTCCAACTTCGGTACGAGAGTTTTTTTTGTGTAGGGGTTTTACTTTTGCTAATTTTAACTCTTGCGGAACAATGTTGCTAGATAATGAACGGTTAATTAGGTACGTGATTGGTTTTGTAAGAGCTGAGCAACCATCTTTAAGGAATTTTGCTGATAAATTATCTAAGCCTGTACTTTTTTGTGTATTGAGAGCTAGCAATTCTTTTTTGATAACTGATTCTGTAACAGGAGATAATCTGAATTTGCCAGGAGTAACATTTTTATCACTATAAAATTTTTTGAAGCAGAATGAGTCTGTAGTGAAAAGGTTGAATGGGTTAGGAAGCTTGCTTACAAGTTCAGCAGCAACAGTCGTGAAGTAATTATTAAATGATTTACTTATGGTTTCTGAGTCATGGCATACCTCATTGTTTATCTTTAAAGTAACTTTTGGACTACTTTTTGATTTAGAATTGTAGCCTAGGTTTTTTAGATTGTTCCAAAGTTTTTTTGAGTCATTTTTGTGCAGTGGAGGGTGGACCGATTCTTCGTAGGTGGAACCGCGGAGCATCTCTTCTGGCGGCCATGTTGGGGGAATGTGGGTGTGTCACGGTGGTGTTAGGCTAATAGTCTATACCACTGGACATCAGCTTAAATGTGGTAAGCACTTACTCGAACACATCGACAGCATCAGAAGCGGTGGAGGGTGGACCGATTCGTCGTAGGTGGAACCGCGGGACATCTCTTCTGGCGGCCATCTTGTCACTGTCGTGTCAGGTGACCCAGGTCAAGTTTTGATCTGGCAAAATAGATAAAGTAACTGATTAAATTCTGTATGTGTTACAGAGTTACAGGGTAGATGACTGGAAAAAGCAAAGCTTCTCTCAAGATACTAGGGGGACCTTTCAGTACCAGATCAGAGTTACCAAGGTTCTATTCTGTACAGTACATCAGCCTCACTGAACATAGTCACACACTGCATATTTTTTACAGGTCTGCGGAATTGTTTCCTAATTTAATACGAGTATGCTGTATAGCATTTTTACATTGGGCATTATTACCTACATTCCATCAAATCAGTACAAAGCAATACAAAAAATTACATAGGCCTACAATAACATGTACCTAGGTTAACATTTTAGTAACCTAGTTAGTAGTTATACTGTAATTCACAAAATACAAAATACTTTTAACTTTAATTTACCATGTACATTAACAATAACACATAGACTATAAGTTATAGTAAAAACTTGATCCTGGAATACTATAGTATTTATTATTAATATTGCTGGAAACTAACACTTTATTATACGGAAGAGGTTCTTCAAACGTGAATGAATCTAGTATCTACATGACCTGCAATAGCAAAAACATCTTAGATTAACACCTTGATTAGTGATTACCGATGACTATTATATATTATTAGAGTCACCACTATACTCTAATTGAGAATTCAAGATAGTGATCGTGAACAAAGAGAGTGAATCTGAGTGATATAAAATATAATCCTGTTGTCTGGTGAAGGTGACATGACCTGCCATAAAAGTGTCATTGAGACCAGGACCTTCAGGTGGTGTATCATTATCCAAGTGTGAAGTTTGGGGGCGGATGACATTTATATGACACCTAGTCCTTGATTCAGGGACTCAGGATGACTGGCATGAAGGGTCGTAAAATCTAGAGAATACAGTACAGGGGTAATTTTCGCCTAGTGGAAATTTTCGCCTATTTCACTTTTAGGCGAAAATTAATTAAATTAATAGGTATTTTACTATACTATAAGTCAGTGAAAATTAAAATCTGGCGTAAATTAAATATATAGGGCAATAAGGGAATATCATAGGCTATTGGCGAAAATTAACACCGGTGAAAATTATCACCTAGAGTAGATATCTTCAGTGAAAAGGTGTGATTTTTGCAGATAGAGTGTGCCATTTGCCATGTACCATTTGGGTGGACTGTCTGGTGGCATGGCCCATAGGAGGGGCAAACTGTATGCTTATTATAGATCTAGGTTAGTGCTGTTTCGATACAGAATTTTTAAAATCGGTACGATAAGTAACGATATTCAATTTTTTTTTGATATCGATACGATATCGATACATTACCAGCTTCGTCGATATGCATATAGATAGCGATACACACCTATTTAATCTATATTCTACTGTCTACATCGATACGATATTTCTTCAATACCGATAATGTCTATAACTCTATTTCAAGTATTTCAGCACTGTTCGATAAGAGATGTCTCTTGATTGTTCTTGCGTTTCCTTTTGTGCATTTAAGAGACTGCGTCCTCATTTGCTACTTTTATTAGTGGCAAGCCGCCACACAGCCCACGCTAACCTTCCTTTTAGTAAAAATTAGTTTACTCTTATTTTCAGGTTCTTCGATTTGTCTAACGACTCAGATTCTACGGTTTTCTGAGTTTTCTCGGCCTGTTCCCTTCGGAAAATCGAGTAAACGACTAAACGGTGTTCTCCGGAATGAGCGGGAAATCTGTCATTGTCGTCATCATTTGCTCAATGATTAAGGTAAATGGCTCAATGCTACTGGTGACGAATGAAATCATTAGTGAAGTTAGTTACAGAAGATTCATGGCGGCGGTTAAGGCAGTTTAGACATGGAGCTATATCGAACGATATGATACCGATTTCGATACCGGTACTAAAGGATATATAGTATACGATACAATACCGATAGCCAAATTAGCCATATATCGGAAGATTTTCAATATCGATACATTACCGATATGGCGATATCATACATGAGCTGATTGAGCTCCGGGCAGGTCCACCTCGTCTTTTTAGGACTCTCTCCCAATTCACATACTTCGATACTATGTGAGTAACGTCAATCTTGTGATGGACACACTACACAGCGTCCACAAATCGGTATGTGCCAAAAATAGTGCCAAATGTAATTTTTTTGTGCCAAATAAAAAATTTAAGTGCCACTATTTTAAGGAGACATTTTTTTTCACTTTTTCGGACATTTTTTTCACTTTTTTGAATTTTTCGAACTTTCATATATTTTTCTGTGAAAAAATCAGGGTGTGTTTTGAGTCATTATGAAAGAGTTGACAAGAGAAACAGGGTGACCTGGTTATAGGGTGACAACCGGGTGACCGGGTAAAGGGGTCCCAAACCGGGTGTACGGTAATATCGCTGTAGGTAAGTTCGCCATATGCATAGGTAACAGATTATTTTGTCGCACTTAAATTAGCTAATGAGTAATGTGCATCTAACCCTTCATATACAGTTAACAACTTAATTTAGTCGATTTGATTTTGATCATTTTAATTAATTTGGTCATTTTCGGCGATAAATTTTAATCTATTTGATAGATTAGATCGGTTAGCTCGATTTGATTCTCATTAACTTGATCAACTTGATAAAATCGTTTTGAGCGTTTTTCATTGATTTGATCGATTTGATCATTTTATACTTTTTGATTGATTTGATCGCTTTGATCAATGATCATTTGATTGCTTTGATTAATTTGATCATTTTCATCGATTACATCGATTTCACCAATTTCATGACTTAACTATGATGTATATGCGGAGCGCAGGGTTAGCTCTGTACGTGCATTACGTGCCAAATAATGCAAAGATTTTATAAGTGGCACAATAAAATTTCATTTGGCACTCGATTTTATTAAAAATAACCCATAAAATCATGATTCATGAACAGTTATAGTTAAATTTTGGCATTTTTGGCACGCTGACTTGAGAGGCCAGAGCTAACCCTGTGAAGGCTACACAAAAATTGTACACAGTGATAGTTACAGCCGGTTAGCCACAAAAGCGGCCGATCATTGCGCAATGTGAACGCGGCAACTATGCATCATTTCCAAATCATCAATAGAGTGGTAAAGCCATGACATCTCCATGGTAACTGGGACACAAGTTGTTTTCTATGGTCAAGCTATGCAAATTATGAGAATTAGCTTGGTTCGTTGAGACAGTTGCCATGGAAATGACATATGACTTCATGGCACGTTCGTGGGAAGTCGTGCAAACCATTTGTGCAAGATACTAAGTCGTATAAAACTGTTCGATACACACCCAAGTCGTAAATACCAAATCGTGAACTCGATCTAGAAATTTTCAATCGAGTTCACGACTTGGTATTTACGAGTCGAAAGTGTATCGACTATCGAACGGTTTATACGACTGTATCTCGTACACGACTTCGCTCGAACGCGCCACTAGAACTCAAGTGGTATTACGAGAAACACCACGTGGCCCAACTGGTACGTGCGACTTGTGCCGAACGCACCATCAGTACTCTATGGAAAGTGATGATGGTTGGCGTTATATCCTAAAACATATCTTCATGTAAACCCAACTTTTTACATCAGATCACAATGTAATTTCGACCATGTACCAATGAATACCGAGGGGTTGCTGCAACTTTTTCATGCCGCTATATTCCTGTATCACAAAATACATCACTAAAACAAACAGCGGTTAAATCATGTATTTGTTTATTCCCATATTATTGTAACCACTCATGAGAACACCACTTTAGCCAGAATGTCAGATACGTGTTGTATGCGTACATTGTGAAAGCAGGAGTACCTCAAGGTTCCATCCTAGGTCCACTTATTTTTATGACTTTTAAGAGTTTGGGGAGCTACAAGGTTACTACACAGGGATCACTTCTATCTTGTATATAATTATCTATACAATATATTTTCTTAATTACACACACAACTACACTATTTGATAGGTTTACAACATAAATATCCTATAAATAAGAGCCTTAACGAAATTAATTAGGACCTACATTTATGGTAACAAAATTATCCCTATTTTTAGTAAATATATAAAAACAAAACAAATCTGTAACAATTGATCTACATGTGTGAACATATAACAAAATATATTTTATTTCATACACATTTTACTACATTTATTTATAAATTTGCATTGATGCGTCACTTGTAAACCTCCAGCAATTATACATATCATTGCGTCCTTTTTCATGAGTAGGCGGTGTGATCATTGTACCTAAATCAGCAATTACATTATCTAATTTTCATATTTAGTTCCATAGCCCAATAATAAATCACAATCATCTACACCAAAATTACCACGAAACTTGTGTACAACGCATAATTTTTTTCTAAATAAAAAATAACAATTTTCAGAATTAATATATCATTTTAAAATAATTAAGATGGATTTTGAAGTTATTAAGACATGAAAAATAAATACTGCTGGAGTTTTGGTTCATGTAAAAATAAAACGAATTTCATATTAATTTTATACAATTCAATAATTCATACAATCTGCAATCAGATATCTATTTCCAAATTATTTGACATTCTACGTTATTCACTATTTATATATAAATTCATATTGATTTTGCATATAACTTAGGCTACTATAACAATGTTTTGGTTATTCAACAAACATGAGAAATTAATGTACTATTTTATTGTATTTTCATTAGTTGTAACATGCCCTCAGTATATCGTCGTTGTCGAGTCAAAAGGACGTACAGTCAAAAGGACGTAAAAAAAATTTGCAGAAAAAAATTCCTCTAGCATCCCTTCATAGTCTACCAAAGGGACACTACTCTAGCGTTATTATTTTCCGCAGTATTGAGGAAAATCCTAACAAAATACCAATCAAACGGACGTAAAACTGCAGTAGATACGTCCGTTTGACTGTCACATATTGTGACCTAGGTTTTGTCCTGTATTAAACTAATGGAGTCAAATGGACGTATCTAAGGATTTGGCCTAGAATACTGTTTTAGGCTAACATAAGCCATAAAATGATTTGAAACACAACCACAGCTGTCCATACATTGCTATAGTTGACTATTAAATGCCAATTTGTTAAATTCAAAGTATAAGTAACAACAGTCAAAACAATTTTTTGCGGTTTGTGAAAAATATTTTTTTTACCTCCTTTTGACTGTACGTCCGTTTGACTCGGCGACGACGATATACTGTAATTAGGTTGTTACAATACTCTATACCGTAGAGGTATAATATTTCATGACTTGTAATTCACGTATATTTATTATGCTCTTTTCGATGAGTATTTTATTAGACCATTTACTACCATTTATATTTTGTATTCGTTAATTCGTGAATTTAAAACACCACCAAATTTAAAATCTCTATAGCATTATATTCTACATTAACCATTGGTACACCGTGTAAATTATAATAATTATTATTGTATATTTACATTTAATGGAAGAGAGGTTTGTTCACAAAAGTTGAAAACTATGAAAAGTGTAGTAGACGAAGCTGCACTTCTTTGAACAAAAACATTGTCAAATCCAAAATTGGTGACAAAAGATAGATGCAATAAAAACCAGACAAATTATCATTAAATTTGCTTTTATAAATGTGTAGGTTTTTTTATACTGAAAACCGCACATTACCATAGTATCCATACATTCGATTTCTTGATAAATACATTTTTTTGATATTCTTGGAAAACAATGGCAACCATTTAGCTTTTTTGTAACAAATACCTAATATTTTGGACTACTGTATATACCTTTCATACATCCTACCCAGGTACAATAATGTAAATATTAATATATCAGTTTAACCTACAGTGGTATGCATTCACACGAACAGTTAAGCCAATAGCCATACCAGTTAAAAACCACGTGTAGACACAGTTCAATATACCGTACCATTGTCTATCCATGATTTTACACCAGTATCATACTGGCAGTATGTAAGCTATAGCTATAAACAGTCTTGCATGGTCTGATCATTCAAGGTTTCATGTCAAAATAGCTAATGAAGAATGATGAAGAATAATGCACGTTCGAAAGCTTTAAAATCTTTTAGTAAGTACTTACGGTACTATATATAATTATATATTACTATCGTAGTATATATTTTACTATTGTACTTTAAGATAGCTAAGCAAAGGATATATTTTATCTATCAAAAAATTTGAGGAATTTGTAGGCAGGGAACTCCAAAAAAGATGCAAATACTTGATGATGATGAAAGCGTGTTTTCTAAACCGCTTTTGTGTGATTTATAAAGTCAAGGACTCAATGTCTAAAGATGCAAATATAACCCTAATACCCTGCACCCTAATACCCTGCACCCTAAACGAATCCGAATCCTAAACACATTTCTGGAAATCACTCCAAAAAAGCGTAAGAAATATTATGGTAATGCGAACATAGATGTCTGTCGACAAACCGCATAGGTAGGTAGCGTAGCATCAATTTTTTTGTGAGCCAAATCTCAGTCAACCTTCTATTCAGCACAAACATTAAATGACCATACCTGTTTATACCTGTTTAACAACACTCACAGCCCTTTAAATAACAATAATTTTCGGCATAACAAGCATTGCAAGAGGTCAGTGGTTACAAGGTATGGGAAAAATTTAACCTTGGGCAAATATTTTTTTACGATTGAAATTCAACAAACATTATGATTTAGTATGGCCTACTATACCGTATAATATTATGCGAAATGAATGTTGAACTGTACGATTTGACAGAATGATTGTGCGAATGGCAAATAATTATAATGAAGTTGAATAGTTAATAATTATACGTATATAATTAACATAATTGATAGCCTAATTGTATTTTAATTATTTTAGAAGATAATTTTTTGCTATACATTCAGTTCAGACAGTAATTTTATAATCTATATGTTTATCTATTGCCATTTTCTAGTATCATACCAACATAAACAGTAAATAATAGTAGTACAGGTATACAAATGTATGTGAACATTTCTGTGTAGTATAGAATTAAAAGGAAGTATAATACTGTATATTATGGGTAAAATAAAAAGGTAGCGGTAATAAGCAAGTATTTAGCCACTTAATCTTAATCGTATATTTTCTATCGAATGGCAACCACTGAACCACAGGTATATGAAAAAAATGATCAAGTCGCATCAATTTGTGCCAAATTGATTGTTAGTCGGTCAAAAATGGTCCAAGTAAGAGCATCTATTGGTCATACTGAACTAAATTGAATAGAATGTTTTTATGGTGATATATATATATATATATATATCGTTCGTGGCATTATTTTAGGTACGTACTCGTGCCGCATTGTAGGCTATATTACGTATATCCCCATGGGGAGTGTTACTAATATCAATTTTGAGCAAAGATAAAACAAATTTTTTGGACACTGAACGTAAAAGGACATTAAAATTAGTTGGAAGGATAATAAAGAGTAAATAGTAACTACCATTATGGTTCCTATAATACAGGTACATTTCTTGTTGCGGTATAGGCCATTTAGCTGACTAAAGGATAAATTATATATAAGGAAAACATTACAAACATAACAAACTGTACATGGAAATATGGCGATAATATATAAATACAGCAAAATGTCGCTACAGGCAGTCCAGCTTAAATACAATTGGAAGTTTATACCGGTTATACAGGGTGTATCCATAAAAAGGAAGTAACTGTTCAAGTTAACCTGTATGGTACTATAAGTACAATACATATATATTTTATCTAGATGTAAAAAAAGTATATTTTCCATTATAGTATCCTCAAAATTACTGTTAGATACGCTATTATGCTTATGATAATAGATCTTGAATGCCGATATCCATTTTTTGATACACCCTGTATGTGAATACACAACCAATTTTGTGTACGTTTCTTGTATAAAACAATGCAAAAATATTGTTACATGAATACGTAGTATAATAGCCTACCTACATTACATTGTATAATAGATAGCAATTGATATAGTATATTTACGCAAATAATACAGTATTTACATGTATGTTTGTATGTATGCGTGAAATTCAATGTCAGAAATCAATTTTTTTTCCTAGACTTAAAGTTAAATATCAATACAGTTCCACGTATCATGATAATCTAGGAAATACGTGCAAAAACTGTTAGTCATGCATGCCTGCAATGCATGATTGAATGTATAATTTTATGACTTGCGAGTGCTATATTAAACTAATTTGTCAGGATAGTTTAACAATCACTGTTTTATATAAATTATATATATATTCCTAATTTACAGATACAGTATATAATAGGCTATAGAATGTAGACTATTGATGAGTACTGGCCTAAAGTATAAGTATTTCATTAGCAAAATCATACAGATCATTAGTCAATTATTCTACGTTACACCAAAAAATCAGAAAATTGATACACTGAAATGAAACACACTAGGCTAAACTACGGTATGATAGTGATCTGATTATTTATTATAATGCCATTCAAAATTTTGGCAGTTTAGGTTTTACGATATTGTACTGTAGGCTATAGACTAGGAGGTTTATGTTAGCCATAATATTCACAAACTATACAAGAACGATTCTAAGAACGATTCTAATATAGTATACATTGGCTAAAGGTGCAAGTACGCAGAGACAATAATGGTGATATTCGGGAAGATTTAGAAAAATTGAAAAGATTTCAGCCAATTACATAACTGCGACATAAGTTTCAAAAACTTCATAAGACTCTGTTACCTGTGCTGATAAAATTGTTTTCTTAGTCGGTTTCTTACTTTCTCTAAAACCAAAACAAATCTTACGAAATTAACAATATTTTCTATGATGTAAAATAGTTGGAAAAATTATGTTTTGACCCTTTCACAAGCGAATTTTCTTAAATTTAAGGCCAGAATGTAGATCTATTATTAATCATTTCGGCGATTACTTCAATCATCCGCAAATTTGTGTCTGTGTGCGTGTGTTTGTCAGCATTTAGTTTCCGGAGCTTTTCTCAGCCATTTATGGACCGATTTCAACAATATTTAT
>WNLI01211730.1:0-12707 GCA_025802215.1 Wirenia argentea | reverse complement strand
TGAGGAGTGGATCTTATAGCAGGCCAACTCCTCTTTCAGGAACAGGTTTCATAATGCCGTCACAACATGTATTTTAAAGGCAACCTCACCTCAAATATCGCGGGAATGCGAGAAAAGGTCATTATACGCCCAATACGTCGTGCTATATCGACACTACGCGATTGGCAGCGGCATATAAATACCTACCTACGATTGAGAGGGTCCATCCCTCTTCCCAACTCCATCTACAGAATGCCGTCAAAATATGTAGTTTAAAGGCAGACTCACCTCATACCCCGGCTACTGTCTCCGTATCGACGTAACGGTAATTTAGCACAAGTAGATCTCCCTGAGTTGGCACGAACCAATTGGAAACCTCATATTCTGCCCTGCGGATATTGTAGAGGGACCTTCACTCTTCCTGAAACATGTTTCATAATGCCGTCACAATATACAGTTTAAAGGCAGCATCTCATCATATATCGCACATTGCTTTCATAACGACGTATCATTAACGTAACTTCGAAAATACCACGTGCTGATAGCCAGAACCAATTGACAGCGGCATATAGTGAGGAGTGGATCTTATAGCAGTCCAACTCTGCTTTCAGGAACCGGTTTCATAATGCCGTCACAATATGTATTTTAAAGGCAACCTCACCTCAAAAATCGCGGCAATACGAGAAACGTCATTATACGCCCAATACGTCGTGCTATATCGACACTACGCGGTTGGCAGCGGCATATTATAAAGACCTACCTACGATTGAGAGGTTCATCCCTCTTTCCAAGCCCCTCTACAGAATGCCGTCACAATTATGTAGTTTAAAGGCAGACTCACCGAATACCTCGACTAGTGTCTCCGTATCGACGTAACGGTAATTAAGCACAAGTAGGTCAACCCGAGTCGGCACGAACCAATTGGAAACCTCATATTCTGCCCTGCGGATATCGTAGAGGGACCTTCTCTCTTCCTGAAATGTGTTTCATAATACCGTCACAATATGTTCTTTAAAGGCAGCATCCACTTTACATCGTCTATCCGTGTCGTTACGACATATAATGAACGTGGGAATAGCTCAGTCGGCTAAAGCTTTGGAGTTTAATTCATTTGGTATCCAGGGTCGTGGGTCCGAACCTCGGGCTGTGCGAACGGTGTTTATCTGATAATTGTTTTGAGTGATTTCTCGGTGTTCTGTGCGCGAGAGCACGTCTCCCTAGCATCTGTTTATCAAGCATCTAAAAATTGGTAGCTACTGATCGTATATTGACTTTCAATGGTGAATGTACTGTAGCGGTAGGGGAGTAAGGTTGTGCTACTCGTGCAGCTAAGTATTACGCGTAGAGGTCTTTATCATGACCAAACGCTACCGCTGGTGACATGTGATTTAACGAGCGGTACTTTTTTACTGTTACTTTACGAAGTCGCGAATATGAGAAAACGCGATTTAATTGGCCACCCCTGCTATACGCGATTGGCAGCGGCATACACACCGTAGACCTACCTGCGATTTAGCGTGTCCATCCCTCTTCCTCGACCCCACTACGAAATTGCATAACAAGATGGCATTTAATTGTCCTAAGGTGATGACTTACCTGATACCTAACGAAATTTTATGAGGAGAGTGGTGGACTGGTGGTTGGAGACACTGCACGATTGTGATAGCCATGGCGCCGCCAGAAGGTATATCAGTATACGGGGATCCACTTTCGCGAGAGAGCAATATTTCGCTTTAGACCTGGCTTGAAATCGTACCGGATAATTTTTTCACACAATATTCCTTAGGTTATATGCTTTCAGATAAAAAATATAAAAAAATTTATAACCTGACGCCCGGGGGTTAATTCGGGCAAAAACCAACATGGCCGCCATGCTATTATGGATTCATAGACCTATTGGTTTCACAGCATATTAGCGTTGTTTAATAACGCACAATCGTATAATAACGTTGCAATGTATCTCCAATGATTACGTCACAAAAATTCACCCCGAATACCTGAATGACGCAATGACGTCATAACTGCACGGGCGATTTGATTGAAAATATTTTATATCTGCATTTTTTGTATAAAAATGTAATTTAAAAAAATCATTACCAGCTAACTATTAAAACAATATTGGCGTTATTAAGATCTTTGTAATAGGCTTTCGTGGGACATGTATATGCGTATAAGAGTTTATAAATGCTGTACTCGGATTCCTGTAGAATCGCGCTTTATACAAAACATATAAATGTACAAAATCTCGGGATTATTTGTACTTTTACATTATGTAATGCTAACTATATTAAACATAATGTAGTGCCGTTGTTACAGTTAACCCCTATTAACCCATAATATCCCAATGTGTTTCAAATACTACGATTATACGAACAATGGTGTTTTTCGGTCAATTTATTTAGTACTATATTTAAATGGTAGAATTTTTTTTCTTCAGTACAATATAGGTATGATACTCCTCTATACAGACATACCAAATATTTAGAAATATTCACAATGGTTTCGTAGTTCTGGTGTCTTATCTGAATTGATGTGACCGTACGCGCGTGTCCTGTACCGTGACTTGCATCTGACGTTGCATACTACTTACATTGTGTGCAGCTATACAGCTATACAGCGTCTCCTATATTATTTTTTACTCTGTACACATTGTATAATAAGACATGGTACAATACCGTGTAATTTAGGTGTACAGTATATAATATTAGCGAAAAAAGCAAACTGAACAAAAAACCCCAAAATGAAATCACATAAACGTGCGAACAAACATAAAATATCTTACCTGAACATCATACAGATGTATTGGCACACATCGTGTTCTCTGCCAGGTATAATCACTTCGCTTACTGCAATCGTAGTAAATACAAATGTAGATAAAGTGACCGGAAGTGGGTGGTGGGAAAACCAGAATACCAGGAGAAAACCACTGCACTAGACGCGACATAATTTGCCCATCTTCCATGACTCTAAGACACCGGAAAGAAGACAGCAGAATTAATGCTAAATTTAGTCTGTGAAATAGTAAAGGTAAGCAGGGATAAGATGATTGACGAAGTAACATGTGAAAAAATGTCATGCCAAGGTTTTTTTTGCGTGATCCATGCTTGAAGTTGAACCCGGGATCCAGAGATCTCAAGGCGAACCCTCTACTACTATAAGCTACTACATATTAATATGTTATATAAACATATTGCGAAAGGAACTATCCAACACGTTATTCAAAATTCACTTACGAGAATAGTGTACACAAGTGTATAACCATACTGACCTCATTATATTGTAGGTAGATCTAGGTATCCTTCCGTCACTCCGTTGGCATTGTATAACATGGCGTGGCGCAGAAATGAGAGTTAATTAAATTTGTACATGTGATATTTTCCATTGTGTGTCCGGTACTAGATCGTGGAAAACCAATCATCAATCATACCATTAATCATTTGTTGTTTTCGTATGCATTGGTTCTATGTCATATAGGTATTATATCCAGAACTTCGACAGAATGATATTCCTGCCTCAAATGTCATGTCCCGGTTATAAGATATGGTACAGGTATTCGGGGTATGGCGTCAAGTCGTTCATTATTACGGTATCCCGTTGTGACTACATTAGTTTGTTCCAGATTCGAAATAGTTTGTTCCAGATTTCAGAATAGATATATAGCCTACATCTTCGGTAATGTCATCGTCGATAATTATATACCCTGGTACGTTGCTTGCGTCCATTATGCATAATGTAGTCCGTATCATTACATTGTTAGCATGTATACATAAACGCTGTACATGGGGCCTTTCGATTTAGTTCGATCATGTCCACATTGGCGGCCGTTAGATATTGAATTTAGTTTCGACAATTTTTTTTCGTATATATGTCTTCGCCTCGAGTCTCACGTGACTAGGCTATCGTTTATACATTATCCATCATAATACATCAAACATAATGTTATTTTTGTACAGTATGTACAAGTGCACGGATAGCAATGTGTAATGTGTATCGTGCTGCAATTGAACAATTGTGACATTTTGTATTTACATTAGAGCTACAGCGAAAATGAACAAAATTGAGTTTTGAAATTGAGGTTGTCGGTAGGCAATGTTGTGTAGGCTATACGTATCAACATGAAAACCACATCACATGTATATTTAGATTCCATTCGAAGGGTATACGCGTCTAAGAGGATTGTATTCGTTATTGTCGCACGTTATGTCGCATATTAGGCTATCTTTGTATATTATGTGCATAGTGCATACCGCTCATTTTTTTCGTTGTTGTTTGAAAAGCAGAATGTTGTTGTTGATAATTTTCGACTTGTTATTGTTAATTTTTGAAGACAAATATGTGCATTTTAATTACGGAATCAAACTTTGATTGTTGTTTTATAATAATAACTATATTACACAGGCGTTTGTACATATGACAGTTTACTGCAACACTCTCATCATTCATCGTCGACTGACACTTCCGATTCTGTCAGACATTCCGAGCCGCGGCAAGAGCATCTTGCGTGGCAAGTTAGATTACGACGGGTGCAGGAGCAATCTTTGGAACACTTGTCTTTGCAGCGACAGAACAAGGTAGTACCGGTTAGCTTTGGAACTGGATCCTTTGACATTAGAAGCGGTAGTACATTTCCGTCAGCTAGAATCCATCCCATCTTAAAGGGATCGGGAATGACGGGCGTGGTCTGAAGGGCTCTCACCCAGATGACCGTCTGGAGGATGGCCCTTTTAAGATGAAAGTGTAAAGCGTCTTCGGTAGGTGGAATACTTTTTAAGTTTTTCCGCCGCTTGTATAGATTGTATCGCATGGCGGCCATCGAGTTGCATTGTTCATCACCGTATGCCCTTTTCACCAATCGATTCAACACCTCGCATACCGCTGGTTCGACATCTTCAGTAACGCTGGTTTCTAGCTGGCGGCATGCATTTGCTAGGTTATGACTGTCAACGTACGCTGATGTTGTGAAAACCCGTTTGCTCTTGCCGTGCATAAAACTGACGGTATCGCAACCGCTCACAGCGTGAACCAGTGGCATCATCCCCACTTCATTTTCATCCATACTGTCGTGTATTTTATGTAGCGCGAGGTTGTGGTCTTTTGATTTCATGTAGAGTTCTCTAATGCCTTTTTCGTAGGTCGATCGCATATGGTATATACCAAGCACAGCTACATCGGTGTCTGGTGAATCTATCACAACTCTATCGTAACCATCGATCCCGCACGCCAGTACATGGAGAAATAGGCGAGTGTCGGCCTCTTCTTGTGTGCTACGTAAGATATTCAAGGCGGGATCGTCTGCTGTAGCGGCGATACTGTTTAGTTTGTACACTTCCGTACGATCTCGACACCCACCGCCTAGTACCACAGTCATGTTGTCGGGTATTAGGGATGCCATCGAGCGCCACGCTGCAAAGAGAAATAGAACTAGGGACTGTTTCCCTTCAGACGTTCCAATCGTCCCATCCCAATTCTTCACCAACCCATTTGTGAAGACAGTCGCCTTGCTCGTGTTTCGTCTGCGGGCGTGACAACCACTGGCATCCTTTAACTTGACAGCAACTTCTGCGTTCTCTCGATACATTCCATCATAACGATCAGCAACAATGTGCACGCAATTGTAACCGTCGGAAGTCATCGACTTTATAGTACGACGAGCATATTGATCGCCTGTTTCCCCGTTCAAGGGTCGATTACGCTGGATGTACGCCATCATGTCGATAACCAGCGCCGTGGTAGGCGTCGCTTTCATTGCTTCAACATCGCATTCACCAACCTTGCTTTGCTCTTTGAGAATTGTAATCATCAGTGATTTGTTACCAGTACGAAGTATTGCGTTATTCTCTAGTCCAACTATTTCCGATATGGATGGAGGGTACTTGTGTAATTCGTATTCCATGAGTTTGTTCAGCTTTACGCTCTCATTTCCATTTTCCTTTTCCACTAGAAGTCTCTTAAGGATGCTCATCTCGTTTTGTTCTTCCAACTTCGTTAGTTTTTTCTTGTCGAGTTTCTTGGTTTTCTTTTTCTGACCAAATGTGTTGATGTTGATCTTTTTTACTTTGCCGGTCTTAACAAACTCTTCCAATTGTTGAATCCCCCGAGTTTTGATGTTCATTAGGTCTTCCGATACATTGTCGTCGGCTTCGACGTGATCCCATATGTTTAGTAGCTTGGTATTTGAACACGTGAACGGGTTAACGATGTCACCAGATTTAACCAAATGAAGAATCCTGTATTTACAGTTCAGATCTTTCATTTTCGCTTGTTGACTTTCGTCCTTTTGTGTGTCGATGTCTTTTTCGATGTGGGCCATGCTTTTGACGCTGGATGTTACTGCTGTCGAGAACGGTAGTGTCACAAACCACTTCTCTTGCGCGTGCTCATTGAGTGTTAACCCTTTCAGTCCGGCTTTGCTGTTTCTCCCTTTCGCGTCGCAGTTTTGTGACTGCTCCAGGGCGAGGTCGCTCCACACCGCGTTGAAGTTGCCATGCGTCCGTTTAACGGCAAATGACCCACGTTGGAATTCATCAAGGACGCTTGGCGCGGTCTGTGGTAGATTCTGCATGTCGTTGAGGTAGCATGTTATTGCCTTGAGGTACTTAAGATGATCTGCGGCGGCAATTATCGGGGCCATGTCTTTGGTATATGCGAGGTGACTACTCCACGATCCTTCACGCTCCGCGCGAATAAAACCCAACGCTATTTCTACCATTTCGATATAGAATGTCCATAATTTATGGGTATTGACTTTTGACCGATTATCGTCGAAATCGTCCAATAATTTGTTCACTCCTTCGGTGGTGTTGTTACATTCGTCTCTTACTTCTTTCCGATCGCCTTTTCCATCCAGTAAAACATCGTCCAGCTTTTCCAGCATGTCCTGGACGGGAGTGATGCAGTCAAGAGGTAGATTGCATTCCTCGATCCACTCCTCGCACGCGGACCACTTTAAGCCGAGGAATACTTCATATATCAGACGGTGTGAACGCATGAGTTGGTAGTACCCTTTACCGTCTAGGATCTTGTTCGTTGTCCCCTCGTGCATGATCTTCCCACCGTTGACGATTATTTCCTTAAGGCCACTTCCATTCATTAGCTTTCCAACTGCTCCAAAGAAATTGAGCAATAAATGGAAACCTCCCAACCTCAAAACCACTTTGTCGTATTTATCTTTCTCTTTTTCTTTGATAGTATATGCTATTTCATACACTGCCTCGTCCTGGCTAATCACAGTGTGTTCCATACCCAATTTGTTAGCCGACTTCACGCAAACATCCATCGCTTGCTTCACCACGTTAGGGTCCGTTGGAGGATGTGGTATAAATGGACAATATCCTACGTTCGTTATCGGCAGGTCATTTGTTGATAGAGCTGCGTTAAACTGCTTCCACGTGGAATTGATTACGTCTACATTAATCAGTTTTGTGGGTGCCATACGTGCGATAGCCCAGCAACGATCTAACGTGTTCGATTTCACACACTGTTCTACGTTAAATATCGTCTTTATATCCACATTTTTCGGGTGAACGTCCCTCTTAAATGACATCAACTTACGCGATGTTTCCCCATGTTTCGTTCTTTGAGTCATCGTGGTACTTCGTTTGATAGATTTCGGAACGGCTCCTGCAAAACATGCGTTAAAACAAATTATATCAATTAATTAAGTAACAGACCATATTATACTGTAAAGAAAATACTGTTGATTTTACAGAATCGTACTGTAAAATTTACAGTATATGAATCTCTGCAATTAACACCAGCATTTCACTGTAAATATACAGTACTGTATATGTATATATTTACAGTAGAATACTGTTAATTACACAGATTCATACTGTAAATTTTACAGAATATCGTACTGGTGATACAGACGTCAGTACGATACTGTAAAATGTACAGTACCTATGTTGTTACAGTGTAGCATAGGTAATAGAAATTTACGGCTATAATAATTTACGGCAATCATCGATACATACATACTATCGGTATCGATGATTATGTATAATAATATACGCGTAAATTTCTAACCAACTATACTATTTAACTGGTTCTCAATGTGTGCATGTCTATACCTATCAGACTACAGCAAGTGAGTCGCGTTGTGTCGAACAGGTATAGGTGAGCAAGGCTTTCAAATTAACATGTCACAAATGAGTTTAAGTGTACGATCAACACAAACCGTTTAAAGTAGCACTGCACCTTTATGGTATAATGCGTGTGTTTAATCGTACACTCTATATACCAATAATCATATAAAACTATATGGAAAAGTAGATATTGTATTCAACATGACAAAAGTAATGAAAAAATATCGTATTTCTTTGATTTTTGTTGTACGTTACCATTTTTTTATGGCATGGCATGTGTTATACCGCGTTTGAAAAGGTGGACAAAAATGGTTTCAGATGTATACCTCTACTTAGACGCATATAACTTCGCTATTTCTTGACATATTTCGGTATACGATATCAACGTAAAGAGTTGATATGCACCTTTAATTTGCCGTACACAGGTAATATGTACGCTCACCAACTTTTTGCATAATGTATGCGTAATTCGAACGAGTTTTTTTATGCGACAGACTATATATCACTGGAATAATTACGTATACTAACCGAGAGCACCCTTGTCGGTCTCCTGTGTGTTATCCCTTGAGGGTTGAAAGATTACCATGCTTGTCACATGAGAAGTGGTGCCGTCGGGTGTTGTCTCATCAAAATCGAGATTGTCGATGCTAAAATGAGCAAAGGCATCGGGAGAGATATTCATGGGAATAAAAACGTTGTCGTTTTTAGTTTTCTCTACGACATCGTCAGCCACGGTCGTCAGGATTCGTTGCACATCGCTGTAATTGATACAAACACCATATCGGTTCAGTAATGTTATTAGATCTTTCCTTCGATACTTGTTTAGGATGTGTATAGCTAGACCGGTTGACAATGGTGTTTTGTGACCAGTTATACCGAATTCAATAAGTTGTCCTAAATTCAAGAGCTTTTCCTCTGCGCGCTCCGAAGTAATTTTCTCTCCGTCTAACCCTACACGTGAGATTTTGTCCAGATTAATACGACCATCGTCGTTTAAGATTAAGTCGATGTTTTCTTCGGGTATGTCAAATAAAAGTAGTGCTAGACTGTTATATAAGCTGATAGGCATCATTTTTTTGGCCTTTTCATATCCGATTTTCCATGTAGCTTGGCTTGATTTATCTTCACGAAAACTGTCACGTATGTCACTTTTCAAGTTCTGCATCATTCGATTGAGTGTGCGTAAGTCATGAAGTTCCGAGGCTTCGCAAGCATCGCTTTCATTTTTTTGTTCAATGTCGTCTACATATACGTAATTCTCGTCTCGATCCTTTTCCAATTTTGATATATATTGCATTAGATATCCCGTTGTTATCTTTGAAGAACATACAATTTCCGGTTTGCCATTACCCTGGGATATGAATACGATATCGTCGGCATATCTACTTAGAATTCGAGATTTAACGCAACGAAATCGGTTGACATCAGGCGTTACAGTTGTATCCTGGTATTTCTTTAACCTTTCAATGAACATTTCACGTAATATGAATGACGTATACATCTCGCCATTTCGAATTGGTTCTTCGATATCTTTCATCAACTCATCAAACGCGCAATCGAACAACTTAACCTTACGCTGACGGAGTGCGTTGTAACATGGTTTGTGGTACTTAGCATCACGTTTAATTAAGTTTAACACATTTCCATTTTCGTCAAAAATATGGCTTTTTATTTCGTTGTCATCCAACAATACGGCTTGTTCTATGATTGTGTTTTGTACGCTTTCATTCTCTATTACGCATAGTAGTTTGATTCTGTGTGGACGCGGGGTTTCCCTCTTCCCACATATACAACATATTTCCGAGATAACTGGAGTCAGTTTTGCCTTCTTACGCTCCGGACTGCTCATATTGATCAGCGTGTAGTCATTACAGTCAAGATTCAATTTCTTGTGTTCTGTTCCACTTCTTATCTCCAATCACAATCTGTGGATAGAGATAGTAGGACATGTATAACATTATACATATCAGTGCATCATTTAGCTTTTTTTGAATCGCGGTTCGAATCTCGCATCATCACAGCGTCAGATTGCGAATCCCGTAATAAAATCCTTACGTAGCCTAGCCTATATCACATAACTCTAAATGATGCACAATAGTACGTAGTGTAATAACTTTCACCGCCGGTGCGTATGCAAAGCGAGAGTTAATACGAAAGTTTGTATTTCGATTGGTCGCCATGATAGGCCTTTACCCGACTTTTGTATATAGCCATGTATACATATTACTAAATAAAATGGTCTATAAGTGATCATCATCATTATGGCCATCGTCGCCATCAACAGCAGCATTAACGTGATAAGCGCATACCCAAATATTTTACACGTACAAATTAAAATTAATTGTCACGAAACAGTACGGTATACTTTGTCCGGCATTCTTACTTAGAGTGTGTTACATGTACTTTCATAATATATAGTTTGCATGTCGATAGCATAGACAAATACGTCTATAAATTACTAAACACATACGTTGTCAGTACGGTTTATATAACGTATTTTCTGTTGGGCGCCAACAATATTAAACGCACTTTCAAAAGCCTATATAGTTTAGCATTCAAAAGGATCGTTTAGCGCATTGCGCATGCATAGTGAGATAATTGCGCTAGCATGAATGTATACATTCATATTTCATAATATGAGTCATTAAATAGGCGTATTTGCCTAGGCTTATAGTAGTTGAGTCATACTGACATGCAAACTATACTATGAATTAAGGTATAGTAACACTTTAAGACTATCTATAGTGACATTCTACACACGTTCACGAGGACAGTTCAGGAATGAGAGTGCTGTTGGACCTTCATCTTTAGTTCTGTTTACAGTATCTTCATGTATAATATATATGGTACCAGTGGTATTCGTTAAATGTAATCTCGTTATAAATAAAAATAAGTCTATACGTATAGTTATAGGGTATAATATACGTACACATGTGTCACGGTCGCGAGCGCCCCCTGTATCTAGCTACCGTGAACCAGCGTCTCCATGTACCAAGAATACATGTTCTTTACTCTGTCGATAGATAACGCATACTGTAGAGGGCCTATATGGGAACGGATTGACTTAAACCGGCATTTTATTTATGTAGCCTACATTACGGTTACGGTACCAATAATTATTTCAAGTGATTTTATGGTTACAATTAAGTTATTCGTTTTAGTCAATTAGTATGATTAGATGAGATTAGATTCATTATATCAAGCGGCATAGCTCAGTCGGCTAAAGCGTTGGACTACCATTCATTTGGTGCCCAGGGTCGTGGGTTCGAATCTCGGACTGTGCGATCGGCGTTTTAACTTAAAATTGTTCTGAGTGATACCTCGGTGTTCTGTGGACAATAGCACGTTTCCCTAGACTCAGTTTACCAAAGCCTGTACAATTGGTACTGATCGTATTATATTCGCTTTCAATGGTGGGTGTATGGGTTGAGGAGTAAGGTTGTGCTACTCGTGCAGCTATTACGCGCAGAGGTCTATGGCACGGCGAAACTCTACCGCTAGCTGGTGACATCGGATTTAACGAACGGTATACAAGTTTGGCACTTTACTTTTTACTTTTACAAGCATAAAACTGGATTGATACCCAAGCAACTGTATAATAAATCGACAACATATATATAATCAACCAATTTGAACTATTGATTTTAATATGAGTATAATGCTTCACAGTCAAATTCAAAAATACGTGCTAGGCTATATATAAAAACCGAGTTCATTCTAATTATTACGTTGCCGCAAGAAGAGGGCTATACGCTGTAGAAGGCTACGCAAAATATAGTTTTAGACTACACTTTGTTCAGAAGGTTCGTTACTACATTGACCAATGTAGTGTTATTTAATGATATATTATTAACACAGACATAATCGGTATATGTAGTAGGCTATTATAGGTCTACATACCTGTATATGTCGTGGTTCCGAAACGAATTGTACGTTGTAACTTCTGTTGCATATCATCAATATAGTATCAACTTATATTGCAATCTTATGTAACAAATCCAAGAAAACCGTTTATTTGTGAACTATGTCGATTGTGCACACGTCATTGTTAAAGGCATGTTATGTATAGCTATGTTGATGCCCACTGAGAAATATTTTATAAAATTTTTTTATCTCAATTTCTATAAAATCACAATAATTAATTATTGATACGGACATGCGTATTTGTTAAAATCGAATTATCATAAGTGCATATAGGTACGCCTGTATGTACATTCATAAATATATATAATCCATAAAATAAAGTTTTCTACTCCTAAACAATGGTTTTTATCAAATGACTAATAAAACCCAGCACATAGATGTATTCGTACAAGTTATATATGTATGTAAATCTCGCGCGAAATCTGAATACACATACGTACAAATATTTGAGGATATCCCGAAATTTGTCGATTCAATTAATTATTCAAATTACTTTTTTATTAAAAAAATATATTTTCTTAAAATATTTGCAATGATCCTTTAATTTGTCATGACGTCATTATCACATGCAATTCGTATGGATGTCATATTGTGACGTCATCACTCCCATGCAATAATAACGTCATACCAAACTTCCACGTTACTCTATAAGGGAGGGGTGGTTCATTATATCCACATCGATAACGACTTTTGTAAGGTCAGGCCATGTTGGTTTTTGCC
>WNLI01211618.1:0-19514 GCA_025802215.1 Wirenia argentea | reverse complement strand
TGTGCTCTAATTGAATGATATAATCTATAACCATCCACTCAGACTGTAGGCTACTGAAATGTTATCGTTTTGACAACCAATATTACATTTTCTAATCTAACTCAATTTGTATCTCTCTTGAAATTATATATGGTATTAGTGAAATATCAGACTTTTAGTCCATTTCATGTAATATCTACAATCAGTATTTTTGGAAAACATTTTATGGAAATGGTATATTTAATTAAATATCACAGACTATTTGTCGAATATCTCTGAAATCAGAGTGTTTTAGTATTATTATCTAAAATATAAAAACGTAAAAAACGTTACTAAAATATTAGCCAGTAAATTGCAAGAGGCATTAATCAAGTGTAATTTACTACTAAATTTTACGACAAATTAACATCTAATGCAATTTGCCCTCTAATATTTAGTATGTTTTTTATGACATAGGCGGCTAGGCGCCTACACTCCAGTAATTATTCTAACCATTTTGTATGGTATTTAGCTTTTATTTCTACACCTGCTAATGTAACAAAATACTAACAAAGTCATTATGTGACGGGAAGAAAAAACACGAAAATAATTCAAATTCACAAAATTTATTATCACTTCAAAGGAATGCGATGGGTACATTTCTGTGATCTATGGTATTTCCATGCACCCTGAAGCAATTTCTTCAACAATTTGATAATCAGATTACTGTAATGGTATATCACTATCTCCTGTCATTAAGGGTGTTATAATGGCGCCGTCTGCCGCATTATTGAAATATCGTGGTATCATGTGTCATTATTACACCGTCCTCAAGCTATCGTAACATCAAAGATGGCGCGAGTAATGCCACTAATGCCCACTTACAGTGTCATACCATCAATTGAAAGGCTTGCCTAAGGGGTTACTTGATAGAAGCGTGCCATTTTTGTATCGTGGAGTAAGAAGACATACAGTAATTTCTCAGATATTTCATCGAGTCTAAATTATCCAAATTTCCAGGCCGTTGAATTATTTTGAAATTCTAGGAAAATAAAATGATGAATTTTGTTTTCATCATAATAGACCAATAAGATTGTCTATGGCCATTGTATTGATTAACTATTGTAAATTTATGTTGATAATCAGTTATTACTACAATTTGAGTACTTTTTCACAATTTTCTGTAAAATATTTACGACCCGATGTTGAAAACTATATAGGGTGTTGAAATAAGTGAAATTCACTTGGCTGAAAATGGGCACGGTTGAATTACGTGGGTAATGAAATAAGTGATCAATTACCGTACAAGAGGTAGGTATATTAGGTGTCGATATATATTTGATTTTTTTGAAAGAAAGCTGTTTACCAAATATATATATATATAAATTTAGCTAAAAACTATGATCATTTTCACATTATAAAGAGGGATCAGTACCTCTAGCTATCGTGACTTCAAAGGTGACGGAAGTAATGTCCACTTACGGTTTGGTACCATCAATTGTATGGCTTGCCTAAGGACGTAAAAGCGGGCTAACACAGTCGAAGTGTGCCATTTGGCATAAAAATGTCATATGGTGGTTTGTCTGTAATCATATTGAATTAAAAATACATTACAAAAATATATGTCCAATTGAGAATAGACTATAATAGCAGGTGTACTTATGTGAAGTGTTTCTATATGGTCTATTAGTGTTTCGCTATTTATCTACAAAATGTGTACATATCAAATGTCTTATAATGTAAAATAATGATATATTATTACACACTTGGAATTATGGTCACAATTTTATACGCTCAAAATATGTATGAAAAATTGAAAATCAGATATCCACTTGAAGAAGGTTATACTACTGAAACGTAATGTTTCTTGACTAGTAAAGCGCAATGAGAGAGCAGAGGGCACATGAAGATCCTCTACTTCCACTGCAATTTGAATAATATAAATTTAAAATAAATACAAAATTAATTAAATTTGATAATTTTTTAATTAATAACCAACATGCATCCTATGCAAGATTATAATTTGATTTGAACAGTGTTGTTCTTAATTAAAATTTGTGTGATCACGAGAAACTTGTCGGCAACATCAGAGGGGGGATCAATTAGCAGATGGATGACAGTGGCTGCAGCTGTCGGTGCAATATTTGATCAGTTGCTCTTGATGGCGGCAGTCACAGAGCGGGGAATTTGGGGATAGGGCTTCAAAATATGTGCAGTGTGAAAAATTTGATGAAATTCATAATTTGCTTCAGTGGACGACCTCTTTGCAGTATTTGTTCTGTTTCTGATTTTATCGAGTACATGTTATAAATTGATCTTCATTTCCTTTCAAGTTGAATGAGATTCTTCCATAGTTACTACTTCCACTTCACACTTTTTACATTCAGCAGGATAGTCGTTTATGTGATTCATGTTCCAGTACGCTTTTAGGCCCAATTTATGGTGCTTGCTTTATACTATAAAGTTTATAGGTACTGTTTTCTCCTTATTTTGCTCATGCCATAATAAGATACCATTCCAAGTTCTCTTCCTCCGGATCCACCATTATTCAGCTCTGTATTCACATAGCAGTAAAATTCTACGACCTTTAAATTATTGAAACAAATGTTTGTGTCCACTTCTGTAGGCTACATAGTGTCCTGCAAATTAAAAAGTGGTTGTCCTCTCCATCCCCTTCTTCCTCAAATATCATTACTTTTCACATCGGTCAAACGGTCACAAGAAATGCTGCTATATTTAATAGCCTACCTACTACTTCCTTTCCAATGCAACTTTGCTGTACACTAAATCGAGAGTACGAGAAATAAGCATTACTGAAGTGCTCCCTTCGCCAACCCCCACGAATGTTTAATCAGCTCTTACAACACCGACGAAACACAGCCATGTTTGCTCTCAAATCTCTACATTAAATATGAATCACTCAGCTGTGTCAATACATGCGTGCATGTGTGGGCATTATGGCCCATCATGATCGCACACAATGCACATCTAGTGCACATTTCGTCAGGTCGTCTACATGTCATGCACCTTTCATCAGCCTATAGATGAGGGGTGCGTGGGTAGAATTTGTGGTGGATGAATTATAATGATAGAAATATTCTTCTTGGCCAGACTAGACATTTTTATGGGGCTATTAATGTTATAGGAAGTGTAGGTACAACTTCTGAAATTATTATCCTAACCTTTTTGATAGCCAAAGGCTCTCATAGAGCCATGGCCCATCAAATCCCCTGATCAGAAGCTCTTCTCACTGCCTCGTCATGCATAGAATGGACTATGCAGCTCTGAAGATCCCCTATCTAGAGATACGTCCGCACACCTGGTTCAAGAACAGTCACAGAAATTAGAGCCCCAGTCCAGAAACCATCTTGGTATACGTTCCTCATTCATACATGACACGTGTCCTAGCCAGTGCAGTTCGGTGTCTGAAACCGGCCATGTCTGCTCTAGATATAGAGTGGGAATGATAACAGCACCAAACAACTACACTTGGTGCGACCAGATACCTACTTCTCCCCATGAGCAGGCAGCCACATGACTGGGAAGCCCGTTCAGTCCACGCCTGTACTTAACTTCCGGTGGGCGCATTAGCTGCAATCCAGTTCCCCAATAGCAAAAACCCTCCACCCGCTCCACCCCGACTCCCTCAAGAAACATTCACTGGTATTGCTGTGGGCTCACGGTGTAGTGGTTAGAGCGTTGGACTCTCATGCGAGAGGCGCGGGTTCGAGGTCATTACTTTCGGGGATTTTTCCCGGGCTTTCCACCCGCATTTGAGACACCTGTACCATGGAAATGTGGACAAACGTGAAAGTGCGGTATACCAAATGCACATATTTATTTTATTTATTTATCATGTTGGTAATGATGTTGTGAATCTGTTTCCAAAATAAAACTGTCTTGATAACTTCTACATACAAGAATATGGCCAGACTGAATGCGCTTGAGGGCCGAATTAGCCCATGTGCTGCCCAATTGGACACACCCCTGCCATACTCAAGTGTCAAACTGTCATGTATGAATATAACCACTTTAATGTTGCATTTGTAACTTTGTAGCGGTAACATAGGTTATAATAATGTATGTTTGCAGTTTCAAATATTTTGTTTTGTTTTATTGTCAAACTAATGTTTTACAGTTTTAGTGTAAAATCATGTTATAAGAGTTTTAGTGTCAAATGTACCAAAACCACAATCCAATCCATACGATTGGCTCGGACTGGAACCATCTTTTATTATGATCTGTACTGTAGTCTACAGGAGTATACTGTATGTGTAGTTATTTTCACTGGTGATCACTTCCACCGATCATCAGCTATTGCGATTATAATTTTCACTGAATATTTGTTCAAAACGTTGATTCTACTGTCAAAATATGATCAGTCAAAAGTTGTAGATATTAATTTTTTTTTAATGTATGACTGCAAAAACAGCTATAATGCGCACAAACATAAAATGTAGTTTATATCTTGTGAATGTGAAACGTTATACCAATTATTAACGAAATCTACGAAAACATTCCATCAATATCAATGTGATAAATTGATCCATATGTACGTGCATAAGTGCAAAATCGCATTGGTTATTTCAATATTGATATTGTCTATGCGATCAGTCTATCATGCATTATGTAAATGACTATGTAAACGGCATTTTATCAATAATTCTGGTTACGTTCCATTACGCCATATAAGGGAATGTAGGCTAGTAGTGCGTAGATGGCTGAGGTCAGAGATAAAGTATGACTTTGTATTGATAATACTGCGATAAGTTACAAATATTTACCTAATTAATTAACTATAATACAATTGTAATGTTTTGATTAAAGGTGCCGTGTCTCTTTTTGTTGAAATTTTTTTGACAACATCCACTTCAGACAATTTCAGGTTGACCACTTACAACAATGCTATAGTTAGTATACAGTATGTAGATTGTAGATACTCAAAACGCAAAGCAATCTATTCTTAGAATTTGCACGATCAGTACTTACTTCTACAGACTGTCACATGAGACGCTTTGCGCAAAAACTACCATGTGGTGAGATCATGTTAGGACAGAGGATGTCCTACATAGATTCAACCAGATAAGACCCCCATCTTGAGATGGTCCAGCAAGCTCAAGTCCTCTAGGGCATCTACAGGCGCAGAATTCATTCTATGGAGGAGGAGGTAGGCCTGATCGGTTACCTTGACATGCAATAGCCCTATGAGAACATTTGGCTCTCCAAAATGATGATTTACACAAAAGATTTATCATATCGAATGTAAACCTATACAGATGGAGACACTGATGGAGACACTGCTCCTTTAAGCTTACTTTTCCATGAGTATGAATTGTGTGGTAGCCTAGTATATATAGTTATTGATTAATGTAATTTATCATTTACACTATTATTTCATTAAACAACATTCTTATCAATGGATTATAATAATTAGTAAAAAAATATTTATTAGAGCTGTGACTACGTATGTGCTTCTGATATTAAAGTGAACTGTAGTGATTCAAGTGTATTGTTTAGCAGTCAAATAGAATTATACATATACCATATTATAGGCTACTTACTGTATGGATGATACCCAAAGAATTGTAAGTACTGGTAGCTTTCAATTCCTAATTCTATAAATTATCTACGTTTGTATAACTTTTGTTCTTTTATACAGGAAATTGTTACTTAACAGCTATAATATAAATAGTAAATCGACCACCTTCTATCAAGGATCTCATAGTGTGTAAAAATTAGCGCGAAACGTCGTTTCTCGGAAAACGCCTTTATTTTCTGAATAAAATTATGACGTTGTATTGACCCTACTCGTGTTGCAGAGATTATTATTCATGGGGCATCATTTTCAAAGTGAGAACCTTGAGTCTCAATGCACTCATGTAGCCGGTTTTCCGTCGCTTGGTAGACCTGTATCTTGCATGTCTCGATCCATGGTGTCTTCCAGGTTTCTGGTCTTGGTGGCGTAAAGGCGGATTTGATATAATTTCATTAGTAGAATTTAATCAATTTATCATTATAATTATTAAGTAACATAATTTCCGGACATCCTGTAATAGCAGAGCGTTTTAATCCTAAGTGGAATGCAACCATATCCCAGAGTGGCATATACGTACACTCAGGTGTGACTCAATTCAAAGGGAGCGTCACCTTAATGGTGCAACCTAAGTTCATAACATACAGTCATACACAATATTATGTAAAGTGACTGGGCGTAGATTATGTGGAGATATCAGAGAACCTGGAAAAACGGATGTGGCAGGATATTTACATCTTCCGTGACTCGAAGACAGAAGCTAACAGAATTCCTACGAAAGCTACCCAGTCCTCAGAAGCTCATTGCTCAGTTTAGTCATCCACCTATACTAGTGAAGACACAGGAGTATTATAAAGCTGATCATGCACAGAGTGATTACGCAGAGTTTAAGACCTCTATTACACGGCCCTTTTCTCGCCCGGTCGGCATGGGTCACGTCAAGTTTGTTTACACGAGAAAATAAAGCATGTCGTCTTGTGCCAGACTAATGTGGCCCATCTCTACACCTGGGCCATTCTGGGACGGTAAAGATTCATTTGCACAAGAAAATAAAGTGTGCACCCTGGGCCAAAGCACTCATGTAAACACAGGGTAAAAGATGAAAGAATGCAATTCAGTTGGATATGACTAAATGGGAAGATTGCGAAGTAAAGTAAAGTCAGACCTGTACAACTGCACTGTTTTGCAAAGTTTTAGAAATCAACTAATGACATGAAATCAGAAATATCAAGTTCCCGCCAATGTAAATGGTGCTTACTGAATAGATCATAGATTTCATTACAATTGTTTTATATATGTATAGGCCTATTAATATTTTGTATGTTTACAAGAGGGCAACGGTCTACTGTACATAGTGTAGATAATATTATAGACCATTTGCAACCCTCTATAAATAATATATAAATAAATAAAATAAAATAAATTGATTTTATTTGTTTCAAAGATTGGCTGATGACGCTAGCAACAGCGTATTATTGCACGTAATGTACATTGCGATAACTAAATTAATTTGAATAATTCTTTTTTCAGATAACCACAGACAGCAAACGGGATGCTTCAGAATCTGGATCTAACTCAGCTACACTAACGACTCCAAATTATCTACAACAAAATCTGATGACATTCAAGTTATTGGAATCCATATAAATTCTCACTAATTAAACAATATCGTACTGAACTTCAAGAATATATTATTTTATAACACAAAAACAAATCACTAGAGACACTCGACGGTAAATAAAATCATGGAGAATACTTCAGAGATGGCAGAGATTCAAATACACGAAGACGACGATAGCCATCACGTACCAATAGCGGCGGTTTATTTCGCTATCGTGCTGTTAGGCATAGTGTTCGTTACTGGTGCCATAGGAAATGTTCTAACAATCTGGGCTGTATTTCGCCACAAACATCTACGTCGCAAATCAAACAGTTACATCGTCAACCTAGCGTTCACTGATTTGATAGTTTCCGGCTTCCTAACTCCGTTTTCACTCTACTCAATGTCAACGGAGAAACAACCGTTTTGGTGCACAACTGTTTTACCGTATATCTGTATGACCTGTACAGCGGTGTCTATACTGAACTTTAGTGCGATTGCATTAAACCGTTACATCGCAATAACGAAATCACCGAGTGTGTATAAGAAATATTTCTCTGACACCCGAATTGCGATAAGTATTGTTGTTATATGGATTTTAGGATTTCTCGTCGCTCTACCGCCTCTTGTCGGGTTTGGTCGCTATGGTTATGATGACAAATTCGGAATATGTTTGATACCACACGAAGCCAGCAATAGACTAAACTACTGGTTCACGTTCTTTATTTGTGTAGTATTTTCTCTACCGTTTTTGGTCACGACAGGATTTTCATACACCCAGATTATGCGAAAATTCTACGAGGTGCAGAAAAGACGCCGACAGTATGACGTGAGTAAAGCCCCCGCATCCCCGAACCCGTCAAACCGAGACGTCGAAACGATCAAGGAAAGAGCCAGGAAACTTGATATAGTGAACCGACAAGTTTCAACAGGGTCGTCGATTTATCCGTCGTCGATACAACCGGACTCTGGTATTTCAACAGACGTATCGACACTGCCTGATTCTCCTGACACGGAACTGTCAATTCTATCACAAGTACCGAGTGAGAATGCTATCGAAACAGTTTCTGAATCAGTAGATATGCCACATGGACAACATGTAGATACATTTGACATCAAATCAGAAAATGATTTGAAAGTACCAAATCAAAATTCCCACCAAAATCTGAATAGCATCACTAGTAAAGGGAGTATCAAAAAAACAAAATTTGAAGTGAACGACGGTGAAATTGAAAATAACCTAAAAAATCGCAACGAAAATTCAGTTTTTAGTATTGAATCAAACATGCCAGAAACACCTACCCAATATTCAATAGAAACCAAACAACCTACTACACCTAAAACACCTATTAATACCCCAAATTCACTGAAAATCAAAACGCCAAACAATCCTAAATCACCAAGTAACAACTCACTTAGTGTACAACCAGATAACCTAAAATCAGCCAGTCAAACATCACTGGAAAAACTCCCAAAACTGCTCCAAATTCCGAGACAAAACTCGATGAAATTCCTCGCAGCTCTAAGGAAAATCCCCAGCAAACTATCAATTGATCACTCCTCTGATGGTACGCCGAACACGAAACGACGAGGGCTAACGAAATCGATGAAAGCAAAAGCCAAGAAACAAATGGCTATGTTTCGAGTGGCATTCAACTGTGTAGTAATCTGGCTATTTTACCTCCTTGTTTGGACGCCTCTTCTAACTCTCCATGTGGCAGATTATTATGGAACAGTACCACATGTGTATTATCGTGTATTATTCGCATTGGCGTATGTAAATTTTTCGATTAATTCGTTCATATACGCGGGATTGAATCGATATTTTCGGCAAGCGTACCGGGATATTTTATCGTGTGATGGATGTAAGATGAAACGTGCAATGGCTGAGGCTTCCGGTTCCGCTAGCCAATCAGATGGCAGTCTCTAGCATACAGGCGAACCTGATAGTGAATTGTTAGTGGGGCATGTAGTGGTGTGATGTATGGATGACACTAGTCACACTACCAAGGACACGTGTAATGGTGTGACAGGTGGATGATATTTGTAATGGTGTGACATGAGGGCGATATGTGTAATTTACTACAACTTTACATCTAACACTTCCCAAACTAATGGGAAAAAAAATATCATTAACTTTTATAGAGTGAGACTTTCATTTGCTAGGTTCAGCGAATTACTTCAGACTGGTTAAGGAAATGGTATTGACGGTGAGTAGATAATCGTATGCGAAAGTGAGTTCGTAGGCACGTGGTCTCTATTCATAACCAGCTTGTGTTTATAGCCTCCCGTACTAGACGTCGTCGTGTATTTTTTCCCCGTGTGAGAATAGGAACTTCATCCCAACACCATTAGATGATTATTTTGCGTCACATGATCAGTTATCGCACTTTTGTTAATTTCCTTCGCTCTGTTTACTACGTACTTCTAGTAGCACTTTTTGTTTATTTTTATTTTTTATACACCGAAGTTCCATAACTCGTACCAGCTGTGCTGTGGCGCCTAAGTGACCAGTCTGAAGATGTTCGTTGAACTTAGCGAACAAAAGTCTCACAAGTTAGTGATACTTTTCTGTATAATTTACAGTATCAGTAGTTTACGAAGTGTTAATTTCATGATGAATTTAATGTGTGAGATATGTTTTGAGACCGTTAGAGGCACATGAAATCATGTGACATATGGACTAAGGCCTGATTATATAGGGAGCATCAATTAGTAATCATGATCTTGACAATGCTATAATGTAATACATTGTCAATTTTGTTTGCATCATAATTTATCTAAAAGACTGTCTATCACCTTAGTATTGATTAAATGTTGCAATTACACATGTTCGCCATACACATTTCTTTAAAAAATTGTATCAATAATCTTTTTATGCAAAATTCATCAATTGTGTGATTGACTGCTACAATTATCGGTTGGGTTGGTGCCTGGTGGTATAGACAGAGGTGTCTGTTTCCAGTAGGGATGATAGGTAGGCATGGAATCTCATATTAAAGCCAGGATATTACCAAGTTTACTTTTACTATGTCATGTGAATAATACAAAATACAATTCTCACAGGTTACAGTAATTTGAGATATCAATAGGACTGTCTCCAATATCGTCAACTGATTCTTGAGATTGCAATGCACATATACATTTGTTTAATATCGTGTTTTTAATTACGACATACATTGCATATGTTTACAACACATACTATTAGTTATATTATGATTGTACATAACTGAACTATGATATTATTACAACATAATATGTAGTAGCTACTGAATACAAATGTAAATGTGAATTATTGTAAATAATATTTATTTTTTCATTGATTTTGTACAGAATAGTGATAGTAATAATGTAATCGAATACCTTGATACAGCTTATATAAATGATATTCTGCGAAATGTAATGATTCCTTGCATTTATTTTATACTAGGCATAAAATTGGACTTTTATAATATAATTTATAAATAACAACTTTGTGATTTTGTTGATTCATTTTGTGTTTATTTGTTTGTATTTTAAGTGCTTCATAAAAGTGCATGAAAAAATGTGTATTAACAATGGGATAGGCCTAGAATATCGCTGCATGGAGAATCTGTAGGTAACATACACGTTCTTTGTGGATCAATCTGATGTTAAATATTATTTCAGCATTAATATTTAATCCTAAATATTATGTACTACTGTATTGTCATCTCAAAGATATCCTACATTTTTCATTGGACAGATCGCGGTAGCATATACAAGGGGACAGAAAGCTGAAACGTGAAATTAAAATTGGCCAATCGTCGCTTGGTATTGACAGTCTAGTGACCCGTAGAATAACCATCAAGTGACCCGGAGAATGACAATTAAATAAATGATTTAAATACGAAATCATATTGTTTTTCCGGGCCCGATTTTTGGGACCAGGTTTGGAAACAATGAAATTGTGTATTTGACAGGAGCAACTGTCAAACATGCTGTCGGTCAGAATGACCCTTTTATGGTCATTCGTGGCAAGGGGGATAATCAGTACAAAATCCTTCCCATTCCCTGATTAATAGGGGTAAAAAACTGTAATTTCAAGTTTTATCAAAATCAGGTAAAAGTCTGAAAATTACCAAGTCCATTTGAACAGATAAGACAGATTAGCCATTTTGAAAAATGACATTTGCACTCTAAACCTGTAATCATATCAAGTACAATAAAGTAAACCAAAAGATAAGGTGAAATCACGCATATAGCATAAATTGAGACAATTTTAGACGACACGGACGTCACGATTCACGAATAACCAGACACACAGTAACACATGCGTTAACGTGATAGCGATTAAACCAGAATTGTACTACAACTGTATTTTACTTGTATTTTACATATCAAAACATATGTGAACAAACCAAGTACGTGGTTCGTATGTGGTTTGTTAAAATTGCGTTTATAAAGAAAAAAATTCGAGATAGCGGATGTGGTATATACTCTTGCATCGATACCAGTGATATGACATTTTGGCCATAGCATGCTCATTATTATACCACAACTATAAACTGCACTCACCCATGAAGTTGAGACATTCATACAGTCCTTCGTTATTCAGAAAAGATCCTCAAATTTTGACCAAAAACATGCCCCTTCTGTGCCTAGATACCATGGCATGCTACACTGACCTATGAAGTTGACAGTGGCTCCCGCCTTTGCCTCACCAGCTGGGTTCTTGGCCACACATTCATACAGTCCTTCCTCATCCTGGTTCAAAGACAACACAGTTTTACCCAATTTAATTCCAAAGCTTGCAGAAACACGGATGTACAAGGTAATAGTCACAAAAATTCATTACTGTAATTTTAGACTTGCCAAAAGATATGAACAGACAAATATACAAAAATATGAATATAAAATAAATAATAAAACATACTGTCCTTTAAAGTCAACTCTAGTCTGGTACAAGTTCGCAGATTCGTCACGATCACTGCGATCGTTTGACACAGTATATGCAGTGGCGAAAGCTCAGTCTGGTGTTAGGCATGGGATGAATGGTGGTCACGAAAGGTGTGGTTAATGTTGCACTGTGGCTCGACAAGAAATTTATGACCAAAGGTAAAGGATCGTCGCTTACAACTGAAGTGGGGGAGGGCAGGGACAGCTGACTTGGCTAAAGCGTGCGGCTACCATTCACTTGGTACAGGGTCGTGGGTTCGAATCTTGGACTGTGCGATCGACGTTTTATCTGAAAATATGAGAGTAGTACTGAACAAAAGTGTTCAACTTGTGAGAATTGGTGGGTTAATGGTATAAGTAATGCTGAGACCTAAACTACTATTTACACTTACATTAATTACATTATTAAACAAGAAATACCTTCTGCATGTTGCGAATGACAAGGTTGCCTTGGTCGACGGATATCCGAGCGCTGGGTAACACATGTTTGCCTTTACGGAGGAATATCACGTTAGGATAAGGGTAGCCGTGGCCTATACATGTGATGTTGATGGTTCCTCCTTCCTTGAAGTTCTGTTCACTTGGTGAGACTTGGGCAATTGGCGGTACTGTGGAAATCAGACAAATGAAGTGAAGTACATAATTTACAGTATACTGGTCAAAAAAAGAAACACACCACCTATAAAAAATCTATAATTGAAAGTGGCGCGTTTCTTTTTTGACCAGTATATATACACCGTGAATCAGTGATTTTTCCAACACTACTGTTATACCGGCAGCTATGTTTTAAATAGTTATACAGATTGACATTTTTGTTTCCACATGTATGTTATCCATGTCGATGGTTGATAATCTTCAGGCCAGTTTCTGACAAAAATTGCTAGACACACTAGACATTTAATCAGAGAGTTCATAATGATTATAACACAGTTTAATATGAAATAGGCGATGCCTACCAAGCCATCTCGCCTTGACCAGAAATCACAATGCCCCTGGTCAATATCCCACAATTATCTGAAAAAAAACTCTGTTGTATACAAGTTTCAACAAAGTTTTATTTTTAAAACGTAACTTTTTTATTGTCTCCCTTCTTTTTATTGCGTTCCAACCGCTATTCGCAACATCGCAAATTCGCCATTTCCTCTTTCGATATCGCCACTAATTAGCCATTTCCGGTTTCAGTTTTCAGCAATTTTCTATCGTCGTAGTATGCCAGGATAGTTCAGCCACCAACAATTACAGGTATTTAGCCTATCTGCTCGCTTACGTGCGGGGCGAGCTCGCTATCAGTTTAACTTAATGAACCCACCCATTTTAATACATACTAATGCCTTACATACCTATGGTCACCACTTTCCTTATCGATATACGTACGACAAACTACCTACCGGTATCGGTACATAATGCTACCTATATGTATTGCTAAATTATTACATCATGTTATCTCCGTATATAAATATATTATTAGACTACTATTGCAAGTCAGACTTCTGAAAATGTGGTTCGGTATCAGTAAACATCACTCCTCCTCAAAATTGCGTAGTTGCCTGGACCCCTGGCTCCCAACTCGGTAGAGAAATGTATCTGCAAGATGGCCCATCTGAACTACACATGCCAACCAACTTTAAAATCTCAGCACCGTCACTCTGTCAGGTCCCAGAAGAAAAGCTGTTGGTAGATGGCAATCATATGCACGATATCTGGTGTTTTTGCATTCAAAAGGACTGTTCTTGTAGTTTTTGCGGGCTATGGACTGACAATTCACGCCACCTTGCTGTTTGTCCATGGACCAACAGACGAATTACCGTACCGACCCTAGCAACCCTCCACCAAATGTCCTATGCATACTTGCTGGTCTTATGCCTACTGTATAATGATTTCAGCATAATGCATTGTGTGCTATTGTATTATATTCAATGCTGAATAAAACATAATTACATCATCATCACTATTGCTAATAAGATTACCTTGTACCCTCATGTACACAGCAGCCTCAGTGAACCCGCCCTCATTTGACACCTTACACACATACGCACCCTCATCGTCACTTCGTACATTCCTGTAACAAAATTACATCTGTGTCAATATGTTAGTAATACATATATTTAATTCCATAGAGCACTAAAACACTCAATATTGTGTCCCAAATACACACAATAGGTGAGAAAAATAAAATGTGCCATGCTAAAGTAATCTAGGTCAGTTTTTGAGTTAGTATACACTTCTGATTTCACAAGGGTGAGGTTTCGTTATAAAATAGTAGTGTAAAAGCTTCGATGTGGCACATGGCACACTGTCTTGAGCCTGCTCACTTTTTTAAAGTGAAAAACGTACTAAGGGTTTTCAACGGACTTATCAATCGAAATGTCGACTCGGATGCTCGCCTAATCTGCATAGAGTCATTGGGAAAGAACAACATACGTGGGTTGTGTTGTGGCCATCGGTGTGTAGTGGTCGGCTCGGTACCAGTTTACGCTCTTACTCTGTTGACTGTACACTACACTTTAATGACATAACCACCATGATACCAGCATAGACTCAAAGGCTCACGTGATCTGCATGGAGCCATTGGTAAAGAACAACATGCGAGGGTTGGTGGCCATGGGAGTGTAGTGGTTTACTCGTTGGATCGGTGCCAGTTTCAGTCGTTAGTCTGTTGACTACACTTCAATAACATAACTGACCCAAGTACCTAGACTCAAATGCTCACATGATGTGCATAGAGCCATTGGTGAAAAAAGACATACGAGGGGTGTTGTGTAGTGTTTGGATGGGTGCCAGTTTCGACTGCTACTCCGTGTTGACTGTCAACTATGCTTCAATGACGTCATCACTATACAAACCTACACTCAAATGCCCACCTGATCTGCATGAAACCATTAGTAAAGAACGTCATACAAGGGTTGTTGGCCATGGGTGTGAGTAGTGGTCGGCTCGGTACAAATTTCGCCAGCTCCGGCGACTACGCTTCGATGACATCACCATCGCGATACCAACCTAGAGTCATCACCTGATCTGCATCGAGCCATTGGTAAAGAACGACATGCGTGGATTGGAGGCCATAGGTGTGTAGTGGTTTACTGGTTGGATTGCTAACAGTTTAGACCATTGCTCTGTCAAGAACACTTCAATGACATCATCAATCATCATCACTATACAAACCTAGAATCAAAGGCTCACCCGATCTGCATAGAGCCATTAGTAAAGAAACTGATGCGTGGGTTAGTGGTCATGGGTGTGTATTTATTTGATCGGTGACAGTTTCGGCCATTATTCTATCAACTACACTCCAATGACATAACCGCCCCAACAACCTACACTCAAATGCTCACCTGATCTGCATGGAGCCATTGATAAAAAGGACATGCGCGGGTTGGTGGCCATTGGTGTGTAGTGGTTTACTCGTTGGATAGGTGCCAGTCTCTGCCGTTAATCTCTTGACTACATTTCAATAACCACCAGGATACCAACCTAGACTCAAATGCTCACCTGATCTGCATAGAGTCATTAGTAAAGAAAGTCATGTGTGGGTTAGTGGCCATGGGTGTGTAGTTACTTGATCGGTGACAGTTTCGGCCATTATTATATCAACTACACTCCAGTGACATAACCGCCCCAACAACCTAGACTCAAAAGCTTACCGTATCTGCATGGAGCCATTGTTAAAAAAGGACATGTGCAGGTTGGTGGCCATTGGTGTGTAGTGGTTTACTCGTTGGATCGGCGGCAGTTTCACCCGTCATTCTATTAATAACTACACCTCAATGACATCACTGCCACCGTAGTGACGATACCAAAGTACACTCAAAAGCTCACCTGATCTGCATGGAGCCATTGGTAAAGAAGGACATTCGTGGGTTGGTGGCCATGGGTGTGTAGTTATTTGATCGGTGCCAGTTTCGGCTGTTACTCTGTCGAGTACACTTTCGAGTACACTGCCATGATACCAACCTTAATTCAAACGCTCACCTGATCAGCATGGAGCCATTGGTAAAGAAGGACATTCCTGGGTTGGTGGCCATATGTGTGTAATGGTTTACTGGTTGGATTGCTAATAGTTTAGACCATTACTCTGTCAAGTACACTTCAATGACATCATCACCACAACACCAACCTAGACTCAAACGCTCACCTGATCTGCATAGAGCCATTAGTAAAGAAACTCATGCGTGGGATAGTGGCCATGGGTGTGTAGTTATTTGATCGGTGACAGTTTCGGCCATTACTTTATCAACTACACTCCAATGGCATAACCGCCCCAACAACCTAGACTCAAATGCTTACCTGATCTGCATGGAGCCATTAGTAAAGAAACTCATGCGTGGGTTGGTGGCCATAGGTGTGTAGTGGTTCGATCGATGCCATGTTCGGTTAATGGGGACGGTACTGTGAGCCACACAGTCCAAGATGGCATTATGACCGGGGATCACCGAGACGTTTCGTGCATCAAGGATCATTGGTGGTGGTTCTGTTAAAGAAAACATATGGTGTGATTTATTGTGGTTCGCAAACCATGACCATTTGTTTTGCTCCGACGCGATGTAAATTAGCCAAAGTAGATCTATGCGCCTAAAATGTGATTCCCTTCATCAACAAATTAAGTATACAGAAAAATTCTTGTTTTAAGAATTTTCATTTCTTAAATCATGAATATAATTTATTATTTATAGTGGCTTTAATTAAAGATAACCTAGGCTATATAAACTATGTACAATCTTGATGGCCACTGTAATCTAACTATTAATATACTATAATAACAACAATAATACAAAAAAATAAGAAAAACACAGAACATACACATACAAAATCAAGGTAATATAATAATATTTTCAGTGGAACTACTGTATACATTCACATTCTAGTATGCATGTCGATTAGAGTATGCAGACTCCCTAGAAAATATTTTATTTCTCACATTAAAGTGTTACTGTACCTTCAGAGTATAGTTTGCATGTCTATAGGACCCAACTACTATAAGCAACTAACCCTATTTACTTGATTCATACATTCATGGTACGACTATTATCTCACTATACACAATGTGCTAAACTATGCTTTTTAGTGCTAAACTATGCTTTTGAATCCTAAACTATGCTTTTGAAAATGCACACAAAATAAAATATGTCATATAAACCGTACAGGGAAGGTATGTGTTTAGTAAATATGCTTACTTGCCTATGCTAATTTGGCCCTATCGACATTCAAACTATACTATGAAGGTACAGTACCACTTTACGAAAACATTTTCTTACTTTAAGAAACATATATAAGGTAATAAAATGTATAAGAAAGTAAAAAAATAATTTTTGGCTGTGTATTGTACTGTACATATATGGCATCATAAATCATTACCTTTCTAAATTGCATGCTGAATACTGTACAGCAACATCTTACAGCTATGAAAATTGAAATGTATTTCATACTATATTATTTATGTGTACGTACCACTAATGTCGAGGAAGGTTAGCCCAACTGAGGTACCGGCAATATTGGAGGCATTACATGAGTAGGTACCTTCGGAGAATGATGTAGCGTGTGGTACAGTGTATGTGAAATTAGCTGTGTCTCTGAAATGATGATTTTGTAGCGGGTAAATAATCGAGGATAATCTCCCCTGATTAACACATTAATCGTTTAGACGCTCCGCATACATTAGTGTAACGTACGAAGAAGAAGCAGACGACATAATGGCTTAGCACAAACAGCTACACACATTGTCAGCCAGGGCGATGGGAAATCCATACCCATCGTCGGGGCACTGATCCGAGGAGTCTAGTTTGACGCCCCGAAACTCCAATGACGAACAGCAAACTACTGATGACTGGCAGTTGACAACATAAACAATCATTGATTAATATTTCGTGATTAACGAACAAAAAAGATAAACTGGTGCTGAAAACAATAATCCACTGTACTTCGGGAAACGTCTCGAGGTGCAGCTAACATTCACTCTTGTTTATAGACCCAACAATAGAAGTGGGCACATGTTCTCTTAAGATGGAGTAAGCATAGCTTGAGTAAGGTCTTAAGATGGAGTAAGCATGGCTTGAGTAAGATCTTAAGATGGAGTAAGCATGGCTTGAGTAAGATCTTAAGATGGAGTAAGCATTGCTTGAGTAAGACCTTAAGATGGAGTAAGCATAGCTTGAGTAAGGTCTTAAGATGGAGTAAGCATAGCTTGAGTAAGATCTTAAGATGGAGTAAGCATAGCTTGAGTAAGGTCTTAAGATGGAGTAAGCATTGCTTGAGTAAGGTCTTAAGATGGAGTAAGCATAGCTTGAGTAAGGTCTTAAGATGGAGTAAGCATGGCTTGAGTAAGGCTGTGTGATATTGTAGAGGGTATGCCGGCACGCACTAGCAGCGTCTTCCCAATCTTACAATCACATATTGTAAAGCGACATTTGACGGATAGCGATATCCAATTGTCAATGTCTTTACTTATTACTGCACTTTATCCGCCACACCTCACCCACCGCCACAAATTTGGCTTGTCCCAGGGATGGTGGATAATCGAGGGTTCACTGTATTTACTTTATTTCAACGATATTACGATATTACCATAAGAAATTAGTAAAAAATTCCTACCTTTGTTACAATCCAAGACTCTATACCAGTCTCATTCTTTGCTATACTTTTGATCTGCAATAAAACACAATACAATGAAAACAAAACCAAATTGTGCCTGTAATTATTTCCGTTAGCCTACACAGAATAGACCTTTACAAACATCATGACAAGTTGAATTAATTATCTCAACATGTTCATTGTTGAATCAACTCCTCAATAAGTCAATATCACTCTAAATAAAACACTAGCAATTTACAATCAATTTTGTGGGGGTGACCCTGGGTGGTGGTGAGAGGGTATGGGCACAACCGATATGAGTTACACCACCTCTGGCATTCAAAAGGTTCAGCTATTTAATGATAGACTTTAAAAGATTTTAAAAGATGGTCTTATTCAATAGTACATGGCCATTTTAGCATATGATTATGATGAAGCAACCAACCAAGGAAACATTTCTTTTTATGTTGACCTCTTTCGATCGTATATGTATGTTTACGCAATAGAATTTAGAGATTAAAACTAGCTTAACCAAAAATTATGTGATGATTTCTATGTTGCTTTTTTTCAAATGAACATTCTTGAACTGCGAAAATGGGCTTCTGTATTGTTAAATATGAATATAAATTTCCAGTTCATACAGCTCAACTTTTAGAAGGGTAAACTGTTGAGTCTTTTCACAAGACTGATCTAGCATCTATAGAATAGCATGATTTTTTTCAGCGAAATTTACGTAATATGATTAATTATTCTAACTAATATGGCTTAGTCCACCTTACATATAATGTTTCATATATCGCAACATAGCCTATTAATTTATATCTACCTCCTTGTCAAAGGCATTTGTTGGTGTCGTCTTGGTGTATGGTATACAATTGGTTATAAAGATATAAACCCTGATTTCACTGTTGAGGTCGGGTCTCCGTAGCTCAGTTGGTAGAG